>JAJONR010006359.1:0-42796 GCA_029582245.1 Solanum etuberosum
CCCCCCCCCCCCAGTCAGTGGAGAATTAGAGGGATCGGTTGAATTCAGTTATTGTAATTCAAATTTTATTTGTCTTAAGAAATTCATTACGTATGTACAAATTATTTAGTCTATAACTCAACAAGTTACCCAAATTAAAATTAAAATTTTTGAATTCATAAATTTTAATCCTGATTTCTCTGTCTGTCATGTTTCCCACTAAACTTACATTAAAAAAAAGAGAATCTGGATTATGTTTCCCCACTAAACTTAGATGTTATATATATTATAACCTGTCATCTATGACCTTGTTTTGTTATTTTTTTTTTTGTTTCCATTTGTGGAGACAACAATTGAGAATTTAATGTCTGAAATATTGGAGAATGCTTCAATATAAGAAGGCATTTGATCTTAATGGGCCTTGTAGTTCAAGTTTTTATTGTGGATAAACCTGTTTAGGAAATCAAGCTAAAACTTATGCATAACTTATATAAATTTCATAGGAAAACCTAAATTACCTTCCATCCCTATTATTTATCTAATTACACAAATTTTATGTTTTTTAGGCATTTCGAATACATAATTAAGGATCCGGATACATTATTGTTGATACATTATGTATCAATCTGTTGCACTTATTAAGGGGAAAAAAAAAAGCTGAAAATCAAATTAAGATCCCATCTGTTGCACTAATTAAGGGGGGGAAAAACTGAAAATCAAATTAAGATCCCATAAATTGCGCTATTCCATTCCAAATTATTGTCAAGAATTCAATCATATAGCGTAACAAACCAAAAAAATCAATAATTAAATTTCTTCTTCTTGTTCATCGTTCTCTCTGTTTCATAAAAAAAATTGTCGAAATTTTGGATAAGCGAGGTGAGTTATGAAGGATACAAAAGTGATGGAATTGTTGTTGGACAAACGATTTCTTTTATGAATCTTCAAGTTCATCGAAGATTCTTTCAATTTTGATTCAAGATTGTCGAAAATTTTGAGATTCAAAATTCTTCTCCCAGTTCATTGAAGATCCTTTCAATTTTGATTCAAAATTGTTGAAAATTTTGAGTTTCAAAATTATTCTCCTAATTCATTGAAGATCCTTTCAATTTTGATTCAAAATTATAGAAAATTTTGAGAAGATACATCATGAAGATCCTTTCAATTTAAATTGATAAGTGTTGTATTTCTACTAGATACATTAAAGAGAAAACACATAAAAAAAACTTTGAACTTGATCGGATAACTTACTTTAGCACCTAAACTACACGGGCGTTTAAATACCCCCTTAACATCTTTGAAGTGAATTAAAAACCACCATGAGATTATTATACCACTCTCACTTGCCACATCATAGCCATGTAAGTGCCACAACATAGCCATGTCAGCACCACGTCATTAATTAGTTTTTTTATTAATTATTTTCACAAATTTTTCTTTAACTTCTTTCTTCTTCCTTCTTCTTCACCATTTCTAGCTCTTAACTGTTCATTTTTTTCCTCTTCATATTTTTCAACGAGCTCCACCACACCTCCTATTTATCTTCCTTTCTTCGTCTTATTCGGTGAACCAACAAGTTTTTTTAGCTCCGATGAAAATCGACAAAATTTATATGCGTGAAATTGACGTCAATAATAAGATGTTGGTGTTGGGTTTTGTGTATTACTAAAGAGATGGTGAAATTGAAGTAGCTGATAGAGTTGAAGATGGATACGAAGGAAAAAGGGATGCTTCCATGGAGAAGAAGCTTATTGGGGAAGACAATAAAATAAAGAGAAAAAAAAAATTAAAAGTTTTGTGGGCCAATAAGAAAATTCATATTTTATTAATAAAAGTTAATATATTAAGAAAATAATATTTAAAATATTAATTATATATTGACCTATAAAAAAATGACATGTGTATGATTTTATAATTTTTTTTCTTTTTTAATTCCTTCACACGCTATTAGGTGAGTGAACTCACTCTCTTTGTCACGTCATCTCTTAGGGTTGCATTTAATTCACTTCAAAGATGTTAAGGGGTTATTTAAACGCTCGTGCAGTTTAAGTGCTAAAGTAAGTTATACGACCAAGTTCAGGTTTTTTTTTTGTATTATCTCTACATTAAATAAGAAAGTGTTACCAATAAGATTTTAGGTTTGAGATCGATACATTATTGTTTGGTAATTGTTATGTATCATATACATTTAGTATGAATTTGAATTTACATATCATGCCTAAAAAATTAGTGCATGATACATTATTATTTATGTATCTTATTTTGTTTGAGAAATACTATATTTTATTTTTGTAAAAAAACATTATACATGTAATTGTTTCAAATAGCATATTTTTTGGTGTGCGATACATAACTCAAAGTTTATGTATCAAGTACATTTATATTGAGCATGATAAACACTAATCGAAGATTCAACAACATTAGAGTTATGTATCAATACCTTAAATATGAACATGATACATTGCATAAAACAAAGGCTATTGTGGCAGTGATGTATCAGATCAATGATATTTGAACACAATACATTGTGCATGATAAAATTGTAATGTATCATAATGTTGAAACAAAGGCATTATACATTAGTTTAAGAAACAAAATCAACTAGATACATTAAAAATGTGAACCCATATGTATCAGAAAATATGAACAACCAAAAAATTAAAAAAGAAGTCAGCAATTTAATCAGAAAGCAAAGAAAAAAGACTGACGAAGAAATCCTCCTTTGCTCTAGATCAACTCTCGTATCTTTTTTTCATTGTCAACAAATGACGTCACCTATGGATCTCGATCCAAAGCCCTTACCATAACCACCACTATCTTAACATCCCCCCCTCCCCCCTTTTAAGCATTTTTTCCACAGTTGTTTTATAAGTCGAAGATGTATCCTTCTCAGACTAATTGGGTAAGCCCAAAAAACTGAAAGATCCAACCAACGGAATGAAGTGTATCAAGACCTCTATTAGAAATTCCTGGAACCATTTCAAATGCACTCCAAGATGAACTATGTGCATTAGCAAGGTTTTTCCACGAGTAAAAGATTCAGTAATTTTTTAAGATGAAAAAATTTAAAAAAAATTAAAAGAAATTGATAATTGAAAGAAATCTACCTCTTGAATAACTTGAAATCATTAATTGGAAAGAGAAAAGATTTGAAATTCAAAAATAGATTAATGAAAGTAACTGTGGAGAGATTTGTGGAGTGAAAAACGAAGGAAAAATCATGGGTAGAAGATTTCAAATTAATGTATCCGGAAAAAGGAATGATGGGAGCAAAAAAGGGGATTTTTGATATTTTTTAAAATGGTATGGAAAATATGATAATAAATGATGTGTAGCTAGGTAATTTTTCCAAAACTTATTCCAAAGAAGTTGTTGGATCGAAGTAGTACATTATAAATCTGTCCATTAACAACAGAGGGTTCGATCCCTTTATACACAATGTAGCGAAAAAGACTGATTGAACAAGATATGTTTGCATGCCAAGGGTTCGCTCCTTTTCTCTTAAAGCTAGGCTCAGATGAAACGTATATGTAGGCTTATTGGAATAAAAGACCTTAGTGAGATAGTTGAAAAAGATCAAGGATTCCTATGTTTTCGGGTATGCTTCCTTATACGACGTAGTAACAATCCCATATGGGTAAATTAAAGACACGAATTCTATTCAAATGTCTTGTATTCTACACCTAAAAGAAAAAAGACTGCAAAATCTTCTCTTTCGAAGTCAATGCAGTTTTGAGCCCCAACTAGTATTGAGATTGAGCGTCATAAAGAGACCGGATATTAGTTATTCGACTTGGGAATTTCATCCAACTTCAACTAAGATAAAATAAGGTAGGAAAGCTACAAATCGGACTTAATTCCTGCGGATTAGGATTAACTTTTAGCTTTTGACTTATAAGTCAAAAATGATAAGTTTATTTTTTAGCATTTTAGCTTAAAACCAAGTGCTTATAAACACTTTTTAAATTTACTCAAACACTTCAAAAGTGCTTTAAAACTATTTTGACTTAAAAACGCTTAAAATAAGTCAATTCAAACAGACTCTAAAATTCAATTTCAAGTCCCATGAGATTTAATCCAATCACCCCTAATACATCAAGCCCAATTAGGCAGAAGGCATGGGTCATTGAGCAAGACCAACATTTGGTGGGCTCTTTAGGCCCAAATAAAGTCAACCTCATTTCACTTTACTTAAATCTAGGTTCCCCAACATTTGGTGAGCTCTTTAAAAACTAGCAACTATAACTGAACATTAATTTTTATTTAATATAGGGAAAAAATTTACTTACTTCAAAATAAGTAAATTATCCATATATATTCAGGTTACTCGTATGAAAATATACTACTACTCTTTTACTGCTATCAATTCTTTTTGTATTAACTGTTTACCCCAAAATTTCCACTAGTCTATAATTAACGGATGATTTTGAATGTGTGTAGTAAAAAACATACTAAATTATTTACATTGAAAATTAAAGGAAATTTGAGGAAGAATAGCTAGTGGCTTGACATCATATTAAGCTCAGTTACTATTAAGACATAAAATTACTGTGATGTCTATCAAATATATGTCATAGATTTTTAAAAATTGAATGTCATATATATATCTTGTTTCGAAAACATTTCTTTTGAGTATATTGTCTATCAAAATCAACCTTTCTATTCCTAATAGTAAGAGTAAGATCTACGTACCTCCGATTCTACCCAGACTCATGAGATTATACAAATGTTTTCATATTGATTAACTTTTCATATATCTGTTGACTTTTGGGATTAGTTAATTTTGCCAAGCACTAACATGTTGTCATTAATATAATCTGAAAGATTTGCTTTTATTTAATTGTAACTAATAGTACTACTATTATAATCTTATAGATATCAGACAAAAGAAGAAAAAAAAAAGAAATCAATATTACCAAGTGGTTAAAAAAGAGTGAAGAATTATGATAACAAGCTAGTGCTGTTTCCCATTTGGATGCATGAGCTTTTTGTAGTAGAGGTGCCTTTAGCCTTTTAGTAAGCTTTAGCCTTTAGGTAGTAAGAAAAAAAAGATATTCACCAAATTTAGATATGTTTGGCGGGAAAATGTAAATGATTATATATAATTAACGAAGAAACATATATTTGCATCACTCTTTTTGTGAATTTTTGAAAAAAAAAGAGTCATTAAAAAAAAGATTTGGGAAATTGCATTTTCCTACAATTGTTAGTGGGGAAAGAAAAAGACACTTGGACTTTGATGAGAGTCAAGATTTTTTTTTAACTCTTTTGAGTTTGTGCAAAACACCACCACAAAAGGGAAAGGGATTTAATTTTTTAACTTTGCAAAGATAAGAAATTGGAAGCATATAGAAAAAGGGATTGGGCACGAAAACAACAAAAGCTTAAAAAGTAGAGGAATAAAATGAAAGGGAAAGTTGTGTTTTTTGTATTGGGAGAGGGATCTTTATGTGCTATCAATTCAACTAATTGTTTTTGGTCTGTCATCCATTCATACTCGCCCCCCTCCTCAACATTGGTAGTGGGGGGGGGGGGGGTCGAGGCGAAGTGTGTTTTAACTGGTTCGACTGAATTCAATACTTCAAAAGATAAAAAGTTTGGATTTATGATCTTATACCTTTATGAAAATGTTTAGGTTTATTTTTCGTTAAAAGTTGGCTCGATTAAACTTTTAAATAATTAAGCCGGATCAGGTGTATCATAAGAAATTTGCCTTTTCTATTGATTCCTGCGGATTGGATTAAAAATGTCCTTGGTTGTTAACGTTCAAAAAAATGGTATAGTTTAGAAGAGAAAAGAGTAGATTTAACGAGGTGTCAAAGGACACAATTGAGCCAAACTTCTTAACGAAAGGAAAATCTAGGTCTTTTCGCAAAATACAAGGATAAGGTTAAGCATTTCCCCTATATAAAGTCTAACTAATAGTCTAATACCAACATTAGATTATTATTGAATAAAAGCTTATTTAGCCTAAAAAGAAATTGACGAAGACCAATTGAGTCAAACTTCTAATGGATGATAAATTTAGATCTTTTCGCAAAATATATGAACAAAGCTGAACCTTTTCCCATTATAAAATCTAATTAATACCAATTGTTGGACTGTTAGCGAATGAGAGCATATTTAGCCCAAAAGTTTAGTAACTACCACCAAATTGAGTTATATTTCTAAAGAAGGGAAAACCTATATCTTTTCACATAGTACGTGAACAAATTTAATTTAAATATTTTTCTTTTTCTAAAAATACAAACTATATATATATATATTTATATGTAAACATTATTAAAATTTTAAACTTGTAATTATAAATGTGCAATCGGTTCAATAGCAAAATTCATAAAAATTAAATCGATCAAGATTAAATTCTGAATTCGCATATTAGAAATTTGTTTGCCTCTAACAAATCCATTTCTCTGCAAAATTGCACTCACTTTCCCTTACACAACATGACAATTTTCTCCATGCGATCATGGGAATGTTACTATTATCCACACACACTCCATTTATTTTTCTAGGGAAAAAAGGTAGAAATTAAAATAAATAACACTATAGATCCATAAAGTCATGACCTAATTAAGTTAGATAATAAAAGATGCTTTAATTTGGTCTAAAAAAATCTTAGTTGGAGGAATAATTAATTTTCAAGAATAACAATGATGACTTCCTCCAATTTCATCACTTTATTTTGCATATGTTAAAAGGGTAAAAAATAGCCATTATATTGAACATTATATTAGTGCTATCGTCCTTTCCTTTTCCATCAATTTCCTACCTATAAAGCTTTCCAAGCAAAAACCATTTTTTTTTTTTACATATGTTTTAAAAATAGAGTTTCTTTGCAAAAGTTATTTGAGTATGACATTTCATCTGTTTTTGGAAATAATTATAAATTCTTTTCTTTATTCTTTTTTGCTCCATGAAATTTGGTACCACGTGTCAAAACCTTTTCTCCTTACCGACATGTTTGTCCTTGGAAAGACCCTTTCATAAATCATTAGTAAAAATTGGTTCTCATTAATTACTGGAATTGTTTGATCCAATGATTTTTATACATGTTACTCCTAAGATGGCTAGCCTTTTAGTGTCACTGGGTATTAAGATTTTAAAGTTTAAACTAGGTTAATTTAGTACGAAATCACTTGTCTACGAGTCTTAAAAATAATTAAGATAAGAGGGAGTATGACCAATCGTATTATTCCATACGTGGCCACAGAGGTGACAAAGTACATCATTCGTCGGAAAATTATACTATATATAGGTCATATCTCATTTTATATTGTATATATACCATTTTGAACACCTTTAAAATCAATGGAGATTCATATTGCCAGGATATGCACAAAACTTCTATGATGCTTAGGTTTGATTCCTTGCTTAATATCTGTAAGGAATTAAAAGCGCACAACTTTGACATGAAGTGAGTAATAGGTTGGTGACAATTGGATGAAGTGTGTAGGACATTTAGAATTCAATCTCTATAGAGTTACTTTTTGTTTAATTTACTATTCAAAGTCTAGATACCTATCATGAAATTTGTGGCTACGTGATGTTAAGGGAATTCAATACCTACTCTCTTTATATACGTAAAATAAGTTTAACCTTTGAATATATAGTGCAATTTTTCATTGCAAATGATTCGACAGAACCTCCTTGCTTCCACTTGGCTTCTTTGATACTACTCCATTATATTCGTGCCAATTTATGTGGTACGTTCCACTTCCTCGAGAGACAAATCGATAAATCTTTGAAGCTAAATTAGATTTGATCAACTCAACACTTTAAAATTAAAATGTAAATATTTTAAAACAATATAAACTCAAATTCTGCTTAGAAGTTTTATGTCTATGAAATTCTAGTATTCCTGAGTAAACTCTTAAGTTTCAGAGTAAAAGAACAATATTAACGAAAGATTGAAGTAATTTGACAAATTACTACTAATTATTTCAGCAATTTTGTTTTTTTATTGTCTGTCCATTTGGAAAAAAAGCTAAAGAATGTTGGTGTAACCGTGTAAGTAGTGATGTATGTATTCAATGATGAATAACTGAAGTGGACTCCAAAAGCAATTCTAATAATTGAGTTAAGTCTGGGAATGTAATTGCATAAATTGCAGTTTCTTGTTCTGGTATTCTTATACTGACCATGTACACGAGGTCCATTTTTTTCTTTATTTAGTATTCGATATTTGTTTCGAGGCTCCAACTAATTTGTTGTACGTAAGGTCCATTTTTGCGAAAAACGTTTGAAAGTGTTCTGTATGGGAGTATTTAGGATAGAAAGAGGATTAATTCAAATTCTTGTATTATATGATGTGTAATAAGGTTTGAAGTAATAGTCTCTTGTGAATCTAACAATTTAAAAAGTGATAGAACTTTATATCAACCATATGACATTAATGAGATGCTAGGATTTATTCTAACAAGTGCTGTATAACATTGCAAATGGTGTTGAAAGTATTTTACTTATATATCCTGTTTTACAATAGTTAGTAGCAATTTAACTTTAACTTTTAAAATAACCATTTTATCCTTAGTGAAATGATTTATAGTCGCACAAACTTTTTTTTTTTTTTACCCCTCACTCTTGGAGCTCCCTCACAACCTTAAGCTTGGAAGTGAATGGTGTTTGTCATACGAGCAACTCCCTCTTATTGTCATACAAACATCTATGTCAATAATTTTAATTATTTTTTTCTCTGTCAAACAACATCACATAAATCGTGGACTAATTTTTTCGTGTTTGGCCAGAAAATTAAAGGGGGGTCTGGGCCAAGGGGACACGTGCAAATGATAGCAAAATTCTTACCCAGTGATGATGGATTTCCACCGTTTGTTCCACTGTGTGGGTTCCCACAATCATGCCCAATCACTTCCACAAACATAAACCTTTTTCTTTGACCAAAGAATAATCAATATCATCATATTTTTAACCCCCTTTTTGATTACTGCTACTCATTTGTACCTTCAAAGTCATCACTAAATCAACTCAAAAAAGGAACTTTGATGCACTGTCACTTATCCTCTGTCAGATTGTTCCTTGTCTTAACTACTCCCAAGCAACAATATCACACTCTCATTTCTACGTACGGTTCTTCAATTCTTTTGCCTTTGACACATTATTATTTTTGTACAAAAATATTCCCTTACTTTATCATCAAATTTAAAGTGATGATTTTGTCGTTATGAGAGCAAGGAATGAGGTTCATTCGTATAGTTTGCATGGTGGGCTCAATTAATTAGTTCCAAGTTATTCTTAACAAGATAGAATTAATCGGTACGATAATCATAAGTGATGTTTTTATATCTTATATCTATATAGCTTACCAATCTTTTTAACTATTAGCTTACATGATCATCCTGACTCATATGTCTTCCCTTCCACGTGGCACATTATCATAATCAACAGGTTAATTTTCGCGATTCAGTATATGTCCTTCTTGTACTCGTGCTTCACCGAGCTATTTTTGTATGGTAAAAGTAGTAAATGGAACTTCATGTCATTACACCATCATTTATATATTCGTCTCATTAAATTATTATCTCTAAATTCAATTAGTCAGTTGTCGGGCTAATTCAATCCAAAAATAATATATATTGTCCGCTTTCGACATACTCGCATGGTTTTTCCAAGAGCCTATATTGGCAAGCCACAAGATGATGATGTCTATATATACGTACACAAACTATTAGGCAAATAAAGAAAGAGAAAGAAGATCAAAGAATAAAGGTGACCTTAGACATAATACAAACGAGAGTCATAATGGCACCATAAGTGTGTGTATATATATATATCACAAAAAGTAAGTACAAAAGAATGGTTTCATTTTAATTTTGCTTCCTTAGATGCTAAAATGGAACAACCTACCCCTCAAATTGAACATGTGGGACGTCTAATTAAATTAGAGACAAACAAGATGTTAAAATACAATAATGAGCTCAACAATGATGATGATTCTTCGATATTTTCAAATTTTCTTATTGATCAAAATATTTTGGTCCGTCCATAGACAAGCTATACGTTTGATTAGTCGATAAAAAATAATTATATTTATTAATAAAAGATATATTATAAAATGTATACTATTTTATATATATAAATATATATGTTATTAATACTATATATTTGCTAGCTATTATACGCAACTGTTTATGCCAAGTTCACTTTAAGATAAAATATAAAGATATCACACCTAAAATATGAACATGTACAAATTAAATTTTAAAAAATATTTTCATTCCTCTCGTATGATTTAACTTATTTGTAAATACTCTCTCGGTTCCTATTTAGTTGTCACCATTTTATATTTTACGCCTCTTAAAAAATTAGATAACTATATCATTATATCCTTATTTAGTGTTTTCTTAAAGTCAAATTTTCAATAAATGAACATGAATATTGAATTCGTTTATTTTGATTAATTAATTTGACCAATGAACATGAATTAATTACTTAGTTTCCTATTTTAGTCAAATGCATACAAGGCTAATAACTTTCAAGGTGTAAAATAGAAAGAATAATATTTTTTTATACATATTGGAGTGTTAAGGAATATCTACTATTAAGTAAGGACGATAAGTAAATATGAAGAGAGATAGTAGGTAAATAGGAACAGAGATAGTAACATTTAATTGAAACTTCTTTGCCAATTAATTAAAGGTCTCTTAGAATAATTGATAATGAGTGTGTTATTATATCCAAAATGGCCACACGTACGTATTTAATCAACTCATTGAGTAGTTCTCATACCGTCTTACGTACGTATGTTATTATTCATCCATCCTACTTTTTACTTTTTTCTTAATTAGTTTCATTATTAAGAATGTTCTAATCAGGCAAAATTTTATGTTTGTCATCATAGTTTATCTGTTCCTTTTTTTTTTTTCTTTTACATTGAAAGATGAAATTAAATAATTATGTTCACTTTATTCAAGATTCTATTTACACTAATAATTATTTTTATATAAATCAGGTACAAGAGATTAATTAAAGGTTCAATCAATCTAGATAAACTTATATCCAATTAATGAATTAATTATAATAATTTGAATGAGTTTAAGCAAATAAAAAAATCTTTTATTTTGGTGAGCTGTACTAAAAAAATAAAGTAAAAATAAAAAAAACTCAATAATTGGATATTTATATTCCTTTGACGTCGGGGCACCGAAACATGAATATGGGATAACGTGACTAATTTCAAAATTGAAATCATTACAATATGTGAAAACATTTCTACGTAGAATGACTTCTTGGCAGGCCAATAACAAGACAATTTAATTTGGCATCTTGTCCAAAGGACAAACCCATATGTAGATATTTTTCTTCCCAACCTAATTCCTTAGGTTTTGTAGGTACTAGTCGACTAGATATGGTCGGAGAAAAATACAACAACAATAATATATAATTTCATAAGCGGATTCCGGAAATGATACAATGCATTCAACTTTATTCATATTTTCATAGGAGTAAAACTGTGACCATCACCTTAAGTTAAGAAATCTATATATATCGGCAAAAATACGTGGGTATATAGGTAGGCAAACTTAACATTCTAGTGATGCGTTTTAAAGTTGTGGGCCTTGGTTCAAAGTGAATAATATCACTTAGTGGGTTGGACTGTTACAAATGGTATTAGAGTCACTATTGTCTTAGCCTTGTCGATGTGGATCAAATTTCAATTGAGTTTAGACAAATTTTGATAAGGCGAGGCAAACCTAATGAGTACTAAGTCAAGGCAAATTCTATGCGGTGGGAAAAATCTCAGCGGGGACGCTGACTCCATAAGAGGGGGGTGTATGTGACACCTCACCTTATAAAGATATGAAATTCCACATCGGCAAAAACATAAGAAAGATGTTAGGTATATACGTAAGAAAATCTTACATCTGGATGATGCGTTTTAAAGCTCTGCACGCCTAGATTCGAAACGAACAATATTACCAGTGGGTTGGACCGTTAAAAAAAACATCATTTTCAATAGCCCCTCCGCGGAGTTGTCAAAAAGTATGATAGCAAGATATCGATTTAAGTAATAAATAGTAATGAGAAAAAAAGTGAAATGAAAAACAACCTTTGCTTATTTTCAAAGGGTGCATTGCAAAATCTCTCTTTTTTGTACGACGTTAAATTGGACAGTATATCTATTTATATATGAATAATAATATAATTTGAATAAAGTTATACCCTAGCTCCTACTATAAATTTGTCAGAGAAAAAAACACCGCATGTTTGATTGGACACCACTCTTTCTGTGTGCCATGGGCCTCGAACGTATATGAAATAATTTTCAAACTTTGCTTTATTCAAACGAGTGGTTACTTCATACTTGTCATTTGACACTCTCCACGCCTATGTTTTGAAAATCGACGTAGTATTAATCTTATGAAGATATATGTATGACTATCTTAAATTCCAATATCATTATTACTGGTATGGATCTCGGACACAACACAATGTTAAAAGTTAGCTCATGCAGAAAGATTATTAGTCTCTTTTTTATCAAATGTGAGAGTACCCTTCAATCAACACCAACCTTAGGCGCTAAGATTCAACATCATCTAGAGCATGAACGTTTAATATGCGAGGGTCTAACATTAATAAACAATAATTGAAATGAGTCTTGCTGAGATACACCATGTTATCGACTTTGGACATAACTTAACCTAATAAATTTGCTCATGAAAGATGAACGAATTGTCTAAGACCTTATAAAGAGACCACTCATCATTTTTTCATCTGACGCAAGACTCTTCGATGAAATAATTGTGTGTAGTTAATTTTACATTGGATGATTCACACAAAGACGGATATGAAAACGAAGATTTATGTTCCTACCAAGATCTGTACAATCAAGAGCAGAAAGTATGTATCTAACTGGATCTGTAGATCTTTCAGGATTGGGCATAAATTTCAGCACTCTCTTGAAGACTTTCACTATAAAGTTTTTGTTGGATTCACATTTCAAGTTATCATAATACATGAATGTGTTAGGACTGTAATTTGTACTTACCTGATATCTATATTCTTTAATTTTGAATATATATAAATAGATACGTAAATTTTTATAAAATTGAATAATAGACACACACATTTTATATAATATTTTTCATGGCAATTCATGTGAGATGGCATGTAGAACACCACGTAAGATACATACATAAAAAAGAGTAAATTTTAGGTTTAGCAAACATAAAATCATACTTGTATGCTATATCTATAGTTTGCATAATTGTGCTCCATAGAAAATTTTAGGTTTGCTATGGAGCATCAGATCTGTATAAAAATCGCAGACAACTTTGATTTATAAAAAATCGCAGACAGCTTTGATTTGTAAAAAATCGCAGCGATTTGTATAAATCGGGCATCTGTGTCTATGAAAATTGCGTTTGTATATGTATATGTTCTTTATGTTTGTATATCTGCATAAAATTTGAATTTGTATACAATTGAATCGAAATAAAACATTATCAAATATCTCTCTCTCTCGCTTTATACAACACAAATTATATATTGTAATTTGTATAATTTGTATTTGTATAAAGCGACAAAGAGAGAAAGGCAAAAGAAAACTGGTAGGGAAAGATCAGTATTAGGACGAAAATACAAACACACATTAATTAATTATATTTAAGTATTCATCAAATTGAGTAAAAAAATACAGACAAGACAAGAAATACCTGCCTTCAATAATAAGCTGCCACGTTTGTGAATAAGCCAGCTCCTATAATAACGTTTCTATATATTAGTCAAGCTGCATATTTATTTATTTTTGACTTTTTATAACTCTTAGAAGAATTAATGGGTTTCGGTGCATTCTCTGAATTTAATAAATTAAAAGAACAAAGTATTTGGACACACAAAAGAAAAAGAAAGATATGGATCAAGAAAAAATATTTCCAACGTTCTTGACTATATTGTATATAATGTGATGCCTAAATTAATAAAATTCAATCATTGATGGGTGACAGATAATTAGAGAATTACTTTGATGCATGTGCTTGAATCATGCAAAGACTTTTGCTATACAAAAATGGAGATAATAAAAAAAAAGTGTGAGATAGTGGATTTTCTTTAAATAATATTTGGGAAATTGGAGTATACAGTTCCCAAAGAAAAAAGGGGATATTTGGGTTATGGGCACAACTAAAGCTACATCAGATGAATTTTTGTCACATATAGTATACAATATGTGTACACACGTCATGCATGTAATATACACATATAATATTATACTCCCTCTTTCTCTAACTTTATTTGTCCACTATATTAAAAAAATAATATAGATCAATATTTATTTTTACTTATCTAATTTGGAAAATCGACAGATCATGCATCACCTAGTTCCTTATTTACCCTTATGTTTAACTATATTCAAAGGATGATATAGTACGTAAACTTATCATCTTACTCCTTCCGTCAACTTTTACTTGTCCAGTTTTGAATTTATTATATTCAAAGAATGGTATTATAAAATTATTGTTTCATTTATTGCTCCTCAAGGAGTATGTCATGTTAATACTGAATAATAAAAAAAAAGTAAAAATTACATAAATTAATTTCACAGTGTTAAGAGTTAATTACATCTTATCCCTATTCTTTCTCAAATCACAAAAATTCCTTAAAATTATAGGACTTCGAATACATCAGAAAACTGCTGATACATAGCTTACGGATTGCGAATGATACATTACTGGGAGGGGATGAATCCGAGAGATGATAAGGATGCATCTAATTGGGGAAGGATGTATCAAAGAGGGATGGATATATCCGAGAGAGGATACAGATATATCTGAGAGAGGTTTTTTGTAATTTTTTAAATGATAGGAAATTTTAGAAATTATTATAAAATAAATATATATATTTATATCAAAAAAATCTTTAAATAAATAAATAAAATATCAATTACTTCTTAAAATGTGTACCACATTAAATATAGACAAGTAAAAATAAACTAAAGTGTGTTTTTTCAACATATTCCACTACATAAAGACGGCATTCAATTTATTTTCCCCGTATCCGTATCTTGGAAAGAAACAAAGAGTTCCAATAAGGAGTTTAGGGATTGGAGGAAACTTTTTTTGCTTTAATAATTTATTATTTTTCTTGTCCTAACTTTATTTAATTTTGATGATACAATATATAATAAAGTTTATTTAGAAGGAGAAGAGGCCACCGAAAAGCATGGACAAATTATAATGATGAAAGTAAGAAGAAAAAAAGGCATAAAAATAGAGAGAAAAAGAGAAGCAAAATTACTCATTACATTTTTTATGATTAGACAAGCCAACTACACACACGCATACATTCACCCACACGCTCACCTATTCATTTCATTCATTCATTCATAGTAGTTATTTTACACCCTTTTTTTTTTGTTTGTTTAATTGTTTTTCCCTCTCTCTATATAGTAGCTAGCTCTCTATAGATCCACTTTTTTTCTCTTACTTTTTAAAATGGAAATCTTAAGTCAACCTCACCTCATCATTTGGTCTTGGTTCTTATAGGCACCCACCTCATTTCCCACTTTCTTTTGTTATTATTTTTAACTTTTTTTTCTTCATCACCTTTCTTTTTACTGTTGTTGAGTAACGCCAACATTCTGTCTATAACAAGGTCTATAAAGAAATTGAAATGGTTCGAATTAGAGTCAGGATCGAATAATCATTTTTCTTCATCACCTTTCTTACCCACGTTGAATAACACCAACATTCTATTTATGACAAGGTCCATGAAGGGGGGAGCAGTGGCAGAGTCAGAATTTTCAATAAAGGGATTCAAAATCTAAAAAAAAAAAGACACACGAAGTAGCCGAAGGGGGTTCAACATCTACTATATATACCTAAAAAAATTATTTAACCATGTATAAATAATATAATTTTCTGCCGAAGGGGGTTCTGAGGGTTCATCCGAACCCCCTAACTGTATGGTGGCTCCGCCACGGGGGGAGGGTGGAATGGCTCGAGTCAGAACCAGGATCAACTATGACGCTTGTTTGATGGTTTAGTTGATAAATAAATTTACGCCCTTTCTATGAGTTACTAAAATTACATCCAATATTCTATTTGTGTGACATACTTTTCTTTGTAGTCTGTCTAAATTTTTTTTATCACATTTCTATAATTAAAAATTACTTATACCTTTCATATTCCACCTTTATTCTTAATCTAAAATGATTTATAAGTGACACAAATATCTAATTAAGTTTGTGTTAGACGACCACAATTTTCAAAAGTCATTCTTTTTAAAACTTTATGCCTAGTCAAACGGTGTCAGAGTTTGCCTACTTATTATTCAGGTTAAAATTTTAACTTAATATAGATTGTTAGGTTGATTACCGTATATAGTTATCTTTTAGATGACTTGATCTCATATAAAAAAATCTTTTTATGCTGTCAATGAATGATGGTAGTTAAACTCCACCTTTTTTAGTAGGAGTGATAATTGAGTTCTATATAATGGGGAGGCCTCTAGTGGCATGATTATTAAAAGCCCTCTAGCTCCATGTACATGGGATCATCATCAGGAAGCTTAAGCATGAAGGTGCATCAATTCACACGTGGATTCTTAGAGCATGAAGCTGCTTCTCCTTCACTTACACTTGGGTGCAAACGTTTAAGACCACTTGCTCCTAAGCTCAACACAACCAATGATGATACCACAACCACCATTGTTACTCCTCCTTTTGATCTTAAGAGTTTTATTAGGCCTGAAAGTAGCAATAGCCCTCCTAAACTTGCTTACAATGAAGACAAGAAAGATTCCTCTCAGGTAATTTCAAAATGTTTTTTTGTACATTTTCGTATGTATACATGATTCGAACTGAAAGCAATGAGTTCAGTTGAACTAACAGAATTCGTCCTAGTGGATGTAGGGGTTCAATTGAATTCAATAGTTTTGACTTAAACTTTCTTAGATATGTAGAAATAGTACATATCAAATCAAATAGCTCAAATGACCAGTGCATTGAGCTTCATCTTGAATTCATAAAGTTTAAATTCTGACGTGACATGGACTTATCACATCAAATGATGGAGGGAATATTCTTACTAACATGTTTCTCTTGTAATTTTAAGAATATTGATCCTACCAGTATACACCTGCTTCCACTAGTGGCATGTTGGGAGCTAGGACCTATAGGAGACTCGCGAGGTCCATATGAATATACTTTTTTTGTTAGTGAGGTTGTTGATTTTTTACTTTTAACATATGCAGGTGGAATCGCACCCAGGAGGAACAAGATGGAATCCAACACAAGAACAGATTGGGATACTGGAAATGTTGTATAGAGGTGGGATGCGCACACCCAACGCGCAACAAATAGAGCAAATCACTGCACAGCTAGGGAAATATGGGAAAATAGAAGGGAAAAATGTGTTCTACTGGTTTCAAAACCATAAAGCCCGTGAAAGACAAAAGCAGAAGAGGAATAGTCTTGGCCTTAGCCAAAGTCCAAGAACACCACCAGCCATAGTCACTAGTCCTTTGTCATTTGACACTAGGGTATGTCTCATGACACGTTTAAAACTTTTAAATATAAGTTATATACACTGTCAGCGTAATTTTATTAAAAAATTGTCCATCTATTTTGACATGTTATAACATGTTACCATATATTTTTACTTGTTGTAACATACCAATAAGTATATTAATTTTGATATGAACTCCTAGCTCTATCGTCCATGGTTACTAATTTAGATTGCTTTTTATTGATCTATAGTTATCTTTTAATTCATCTGATGGAGCTTTTTCTCGATATAGGGAGAAGTAGTGAGGGATGAAGATAGTCCATACAAGAGAAAGTGTAGAGGATGGACATTTGAATACATGGAGGAAGAACAACAACAACAACAAGAAGATGAAGAAATTATCAATTGTAGAGAAAATGGTGATAGGACTCTTCAACTCTTCCCATTGCATCCAGAAGGCATGAGATGATGAATTTATTACAAGAATATTCTTTTTTCCTTTTTAATTATGATCTGACTAGCTACTCTCTTTCTTTTTTTTTTTTACTTATTTTCGTCATCTTTAATTTTTACTTTCTTCATTTGCATGCTTTGTTTCCTTTTCTTTTATTTCTTTCCTTGTTTTGGGAAAGAGAAAAGAGAAAAGAGAGACAGATGAATCATCAAATCTATGTAGTACCAATTCACTTCTCTTGGATTTTGGGCATTTTAGTGACTTATTCCTGACCTAAAATACCCTATCTCTTATGTCTCATTGGAAATGCTGCAAAAATAATCTATTATTTTCTCTCTTTTTTAAGTACTCCTACTTTATATTTTCTTCTTGTTGTAGTTGATACTTATGTGTCAATTCTCATAGGTTAAAAGAGAGAAAAACGACAATAAGAAGTTGTTCAGATGATAATCAATAATCACTTCATTTTCTAATCTTAAAATTATAGGTTCAAGCTACTAAAGAAGCAAAAAGGTGACAACGAAGGGGTAGAAGAAAAATGCTAACGGGTTTATAGGCTAAATGAGTTATCCCACCTACCAAAGTATTGGTCTTTGGGTTCTGCGCTCTCTTGTTTAATCTATAACATACTCAAAAATGAAGTCAAGATTTGAAATTTACGAATACTTATAATAAATAACTTCAAGTAAAATACTATGATAATCATTAGATTCAATAATTTATAATATTTTAATAATTTTTTTTATCAAGTATATAAAATTCTATGGTGATATGATATGAGTATTGACAAAAGGGGTGATCAAGATGCTGAAGTCCACGCACATATGTTTACATAATTCTTCTTTTTTGTTGTTATTTGAGAATTTCAAAATTGATGGGGTCGGTGTAGTGGTTGATCTTTCTTTACACTAATTAATATATTATTCATGCTAGCTATAGTACTTTCATATTTGAAATTTTTTAAAATTACATTTGTGAAAGACTTTGATAAAGTAGCTTAGACCATGGCATGTCAATCAGAAGACCTGCAATTTCTTTTTTATTTTATAATGTTGACTAATGGATTGTGGGGTAAAATATCAGTTTATAGATATGACTTTTGAGGGAAAGCAAATAAAACATGGATTTTAAAAACTAAATATAAGAGTATGGTGCAGTTGGAGCAAAATTAACCAAATAATTTAAGATAGTTAATGATGGAGTTTCGATTAGGTAGCTAATTAATGCAAAAGGAGATTAATTCATTATATCTTAATTTGTCCTTTTACTTTTAGTACCTAAGGCTTCATTTGTTTTTTTTAATGGTTAGTCTTAATTAATCTAATTTTAATTATTACTAATTTTTTTTTTTGATTTTTCATGTTCATATCGTAACTCTTAAGTATGTTTGTTTGTCTTATTTTGCAATTATATAGTGAATCCCACTAAATAATATTTGACAAAATCTTAATAACATTCAGATGTTTATTCGATGATTTCTTCGTAGGACAATTTATCATTACTTTATCTATTTTCATCGATTCACAACCACTATCCTCAACACAATCATCATTATTGTAAATCACTACAGACAACATTCATCAACATCAATCAGCATTACATGCATCTACAAATTACATTAGCATCAGTGACATACACTATAAATTATCAACTGTCATCACCAACCACTACCAAACACTATTGCTAGCCACCATTAGAACTAGCTGTTACCCACAACTACATGATAACCAACACCATTCCAATTCGCGCACACAATTACCATCTCCAACCGTAATTATCACTAATCGTCATATAATTTTTTTAAAGAAAAGATTTTATTGATATAATATTAGAATAATATTTTATTCATAATTTTATATTTACTAGTTTTTTAAAAAGACAGATTATACATTCAAAAATTGAGAAAATAAAAAGTAAAGATGAATAGAAAAAAGAATGTAATAAGTTATATAAGCTAAACATTATAACCATCACAACAGGAGATTTGATTTATTTTTAAGTTGTGGTTTGATTATTGATAATGCAGTTTAGAGGCGCAAAAGAAAAGTACACCTAAAATTGAGAGAGAGGGAAAAAAATTTAGAGTTAGATATAATATTTTGTAGTACTATATAAAAACTTAAAATTCCGAAAACAGATTAAATATCAAACCTGACATTACCTCATTAGAATCTAATAAGGTGAAATTGATTCAATGAAAAGCATGCATGCTCAATGATAACTTCATATTATCAACATTATTTCAAACATTTAATGATTTTTCCAAGATTTTAAGTTTATCAGTTTTTAAGAAAATTCGAATCCTTGTCGAGACGATTTGAACCGTTGTCAAGGAAAGCTGCAAGACCAATAAATCTCAACAAAAAGAATAATCTTTCTTTAAAATTTTCAAATATATATATATAATAATTTATTATTAGGGATATAATAGTGCTATTTATGTAAGTTCCTCCATTTTTAAGTTAACAATTTTATATGGAATTTGGATTTTATGCCGAATCTCCAATGATAAATTAGGCCCAATTGGATAAATTTGAGAATTTTATCCAAAAATATGGACAGAGCATTTTTTTTTGTGATCTGCGCTGTGGGCTTTAGGCCCAAACGCTATTAATCACGAGAGGCTTTTCGGCGGTGATTTGCACAAATATGTTTATTTTCGTAGTGGTATTTACAAGGGAAAATTATAAGTATTGAACCCATTAGGCAAAGTACTTACTCAAATTAGACCAACTTCAAACTATTTAACTTGATTAGACTCACGACTCAAATTATTTACCCAACTACCCCCTTGTTCTATTTACTGAACCATTGTTTTTTCATCTTTGATACCATCAGAGTTTATATATACTCTGATGATATCTATATAATTTGATGGTATCAAGCAGTAATTGAACAATCTTCTCACTGAGACACTGCATGTTCGTCCTTGATGCCATCAGAGTATATATACTTTAGTGTTTTCACGGAAGCACTGCTTCTTCCTCTTTGATATCATCAAAGTATATATATACTTTGATGGTTTCAAACAGTAAACGTGCATTAGTAGCTAAAAACATGGAGTATGAAAGTAAATAGATAGCCGCTTGTAAATAGTTTTCTTTTTTGGGTACAAGTGTTCTTTTCCTTATTAAAAAATGAGAATTTTAAGTGGTATAACAATATGTGTTTGTGGTGTATATTAACTATACACCCTGAATTTCATAATCAAGAATTGTATTTACGACTTCTTTTCCTATAATTCTCCAGATCTATTTTTTTGTCAATAGATCAATTTAAATTCATCTCAAGCCACCCTTACTAATTTAATTTGCACTAACAATTTATAATTTCAAGCCACCCTTACTAATTTAATTTGCACTGACAATTTATAATTCCAAACTTCTTTTTGTATTTGTTCTCCTCAAATTTCATATAACAATTATTTGTCACTTCATAGAGAGCCTATATTCCCACCAAGTGGAATCAAATGCATCTGATTGTCATACCAGTAGCTGATCACAAACTCAACAGAAGTAATTGAAAATATTATTAATTTATTGGTAATTTTGTTAGTTTTATTCCATAAATTTCCTTGGTTTAATAATCTCATATTTTCATTTTGCATATTGTACTGTTTGGTAGGTGTACTTCCTGCCATTTAATAAAAACTAATAATTGATCAATTATAGCATCCAGATAGGATATTATAACATTTATTGAAAATGCTATACATATATATTCAAATTATGATGTGAATTATATAAGCGGAGGATAATTGACCAAGTTTGAGTAGCTGATTGCATTTATTGATTTAATGCGAAAGAAACATAAATTGGAGTTAGGTGTTTAGTTGGTAGTAGTATATATATCGATTATAAGTTGTAGTGGTTGAATGGACATAATTCTCAATATGTTCTATACTTTTCATGTACTTTTTAACATTAAGTTGAGATGATAAGATATGTTTTTTTAATTTATCATTCAGTGTTCGAAGTTTACATTGAGTCTTGATTAAATTCGGATCGCGCATTACAGGATCCATTTAGGAATGACACTCCCAATAAAATTTTCTTCATACCAAAGGCTCGAATTCGAGTCTTCTGGTTAAGAGTGGAACAGTCTCACCACTGCACCACAACCCATGTTATTCGATAAGATATGTTTTCTGTCATTCTCTTGACAGCCTTTCGTTTCTCAAACTTTTGCTAAATTGCCTAGACAATTATTTCAAAAATAATGAAATGTTAGAATCTCTATACACAAGATCTGTTTTTTTCTTCTTTTTTGGAGTGGTCACTTCACGTGATGCAGAACTTCAGAGACATAATGAATTAAAATAGAGAAGACAATAAATAGGGACTATCTGATTTTGGGACCATTAGAACAACACATATGACCTACACCAAGCTAAGTGTGGGTATATATATAACCTATACTTTTTGGCACTTCAATATTTCTATATAGGTAGAAAAATTATATCCACACAAAGATTATGTACTTCATATCGACAACTCTTATTATAGGGTATCTATAAAGATATAGAAACCGATTATGACGGAGTCATAGTCTGTGAAGGGGTTCAATTGAATCCTCCTAGTTGGAAATCATATCGCACAAAAAGGATAAATGTGTATTACTTTAGGTCTTAGATTTAGATTTTTGAATCTCTTATTAATATTTCTGGCTTAGCTTCTGAATTTCGACCTTCCTTTCTTATTGGCCATTCTTTGGAAGTTCAAAAATCCTACTTGTTCTTAGATGTTGCGAAGCTAAGAATAAGGAAGTTCAACTGAATCCCCTTCTTGTGAAACATTCTATGTGGTGTAATTAGGGTGAAAATATATAAAGCTTTTCACATCGAGCCTTTAAGGATGGATAGTCTCTTTATTATTATGGCACTTGAACAATATATTCTTACCTTTAGAACTAGCTTTTAGGGTTAAATTAGACTCAAACTCTGTTCCTTTATGAAATAAATATTTTGATATATACATAAGCCGATTAATCTTGATCTCTACATAAGAGAGCTTCTAGTGGAGTAACAAAGGGAGTCCAAAAATTATTTTTAAGCCACAAGTTAAAAGAAAAAGGCAAAAGTTGCTAATGAAGTTCCACAATTGGTTGTAGTTCATCACTATATAACCCAATAGGAAAGCATAAACTTATATCTTAAGCAATGTTCATATGTGTATCTTACGTTATTGATAGCAAAATAACGGTAAAAGCAATCGAATACTTTCCTATAAAATTTGCATATTGCAAGTACATCAACGCCCATGAAAAGAGATTTCTAGAGGATAGCTCATCGTATGTAAAATATAAACTGAGATAGAATCAGAATTTGAAGTTTATGAGTTCTGACCTTGTCATTTAACTTATTACTCATTTTAAAAACTAGTGAATGAGTTCGAACCCGTAACTGGCCCTCTTTATATGGATGTCCAAACAATGATATTGTATGACAAGTGGTACACGACGATAATAAAAACATTTTTTGCCAGACAAATTTGTATGCTCTAATTGATTAGTGACCATGACCAGTCCCCTTCCAACTCCAAATTTCCATCTCGGTCTGCTATTTTTTCTATTTTTAGCTATTATGGTCCCTTTTATTTCCTTTTTATTGGCTTCAAAGTATTTTCATTTCCTCCATTCTTGATAAACTTTATTTTAGTCTCATTGATATCTTCAATTAATTGAAACGTGAATTTTTCATCTCTTTGTTTTAATATTCATAACTACTTAAGTGTACGTGTTTTTGCATGTGTGTATCAGGTTAATTAATAATAAATAAATGTATATAAAAATAATAATTTATTGTGTGTATGTTATATTATTAAGTACAAATTACAAAAGAAATTTTCTTTAAAACAATAAAATTTTCAAGAAATTAAATGTACTTAAAGAGGAATATGATAACTCACCATCACACTAATAATTAAGGAGCAAAATTAAGTAATGAATAAAATTTCCTAATATTATTATATTACCAATTGTTTCACCATTTAATTACTAATATTATCTTATTACTCCACATTTGACAGTAATATAGTCTTGAAAATAGTCCAAATATAGCATAATTCACAAAAAAAAGAAACTATAAACTCGCATTTCTATTAATGGAAGATTAAATATGAAACTCATATTTCTATTAATGGAAGATTAATGGAGAAACTAACAATTCCTAAATTATGTCAAATTAATTGAAACGAAGGTTAAAGTCTATCTTGGCTCATCGTTTGGAGTTTGCAAACCCAAATCAAATCTCGTCCGTGGTAGTCAATTCTCTCTAGAAATGCTTTGTTCTCATTTCGTTCAATTTTATTTGTCCAGTTTCTACTTATTGAAAAATAAAAATCTATTTTAGTTATTCATTATATTACTTTAGTCTTCCCATCATTTCTTTTTCTCTCTCCTCCAATTCATATAACTTGAATAAATAATTGGAAAATAAAAAATTATTAACATTCCTTCCACCAATATTTATTGAATACGTAAAGTCACGCAAATGATTAAAAGAATAGATGCATAATTATCCTATACTTTGAAGTTTGGAGTTAAATTAAGAGACTGACTCGACCAAACTCAGATTAATTTAATAAGTGGTCCAATAATTTGGAAATTAATGAATAGTGCTTAGCCGACCACAGTATTAATTAGTTTAATTAATCTTTTTTCCAAGAAGAAGTGTATAATTAATATTGATTGGTTGAATCTTTCTTGTTCCAACCGCATTGCATCATTCCATACAATAAAAACTACAATTAAATAAATACTATGAAATTGTAATAGCCGACCAAAACATTGGACAAGTGGAAAGATCCTCAAAGATCTCTCTTTATTATAAGATTTACTGTGGAGTATTATAGTATGCAACTAATTAGAATAAAACAATCATGTTATGACTAAACCTCCAACCACCAAACATCAAGCATAGATAGCAACACCATTATATTATAATTATCATTGAAAGATATTGTTAGAGAACTTGTATTTGGTGGAAAATCACAACATTATTGGACTTCAATGAACTACTATGCTTTATGGCATGCCTTGAAGAAACTAGGCTAATGAAATGGAAATATAGGGTGTACATGTTTAGTAATTAAGTTGTTACTTGTTTTTCCTGATAAGTAAACAAAAGATATTATAACAATAATATTGAGGATTCAAAATAGGTTGGATAGGGTGAGTTGAGTTGAGGGGTGGAGTGGAAGGGGGCGTTTAGATTGAGGTGAAGGATTGATACTTTTGAGCGACAAGAGAAGAACTCACCCCTTGACAACAAAGCCGGGGGTGGGGGGGGGATGTGTAGAGAGTGTGGTGAAATGCGAATGGGGAGAAGGGGATGGGAGTGAGTGGAGCATTTGGGTGTGGGGACAACTTCATACCGTATCATTTATGAAATTTATTTTTTTATTTAATATTTATTCTACTAATAAAAGTAAGTTGTCTAATGTTTAATGAACTTGTTTTTCTATAAAAAGTAATGTTTTTTTCATACATACACGACAAGCTTATGTGTATAATTCACCAATAGTATTGATTGTGATAAGAGTAATATATATATGTACGCTACATTTTATCTTTAATTAAAGATTTTAAATTTAAATCGTAAGAATTAAATCGATTATAAGAAGCGTTATGCTTATAAAGTAACATTTTTGCTACAAATCCAAATTGGATATTAAGCTTTGAATAGAGAAAAAAAAAATACAGATCAATGGAATTGTTTAGGATTAGTTTTTTAAAAATAAAAAAATAAAATGATTGAGCTTTTGATACAATATCATATCCGCCTCGTACTTATCTCCATGTTACTGATTAAATAAAACAAACTGCACAACTAATTTATTTTAGTTTAAATCAACTATGCATCAGAAAAAGTATTAAGGAATCTGAGATATACTTCAGAATCCTCTACTTTGATCTGACAAAGCAAATAAGAATTCCTGGTCTTCATGTGAAAACAACTGAAACCCACCGATAGGATAGTGATAGAGTGGTAAGTATCAGAGGTTTTGAATTTGAATCTCTTAGATATAAAATTACCTTTATTAAAAAGTGGTTTACCTTGATGGGACTTGAAAAAAAAACTGAAACCCATCGAACAATTTTAAAAAAATAAATAAATAAATATATATATAAATCTTGTTATGAACTCTGTATGTATATATGCCGTGATTGTACGATTTGTGAAAAGCCAATGAAGAACATTGGTTGGCACTTGGCACCATCACCTTTTGATTGATCATATTGTATCTCATTTTTATTAAACCTCATCCCAAATAAATGTGACATAACATGTGTAAGTAAATAATTAAGTCCTTCCAACATATTTCATACCTTATAATTTCATTATAAATTTACTAATTTTACGTTTCACTTCAATTTTTCTTAAGCTAGAAATAAGAAAAATCCCCAAAAATATTCCGCAAACCACTAATTTAAAGTTTAAACACATAAATTCAATTTCATATAAAGACCTAAGCCAAAAGGGAATTGGTCCCTCATCGAAGAAGGCGATAAAGCTTACATAAAAATTTAAAAAATTCACACCTGATATTCTAGATCCGCTCTGACTTAAGATATTCAGAAATAAAATAAATATCTAAAAGAAATGATATAAGAGTGAAAAATATAAGTACCGCCCAGGTGTGAATCATCCAATACCCAAGCAAACAGGGAACAAAGCTTTCCTTCTCAGCTTCATAATCACCATAATAATGCCCACCCCTGACAGTGACTTAATTAGGCCCACTAATATTAACACGAGTCGTGGTACAATGGTGAAATTAATTCATTCTTAATTAAAAATGTCAAGTTTAAATCGTCAAAAAAAATTATCTTACTAAGAGCGTCATATTTAAATGTAGAAAAATGCATTCTACGGTACGTAATTCATTAATTTAAATATTTAAATGTAGAAAAATGCATTCTACGGTACGTAATTCATTAATTTAATCGAGACGTCAATGCAGGTTAATCAAATAAATTAGGACCACTACTTTTTCAAGTTTTTTTTTATCTTTTTTAATATTATTAAAACACCATGGCTCTGGCGTGGGGACTCCATCGTATGGCGGTGGTGGTCTCCACACACGATCAACGTCACATATTTTACCGGTTTACAGCACAAACCCCATCTCACGTCTCTTCTTCTTATCTGCTTCTAACATAAAAAAGAGAATTTGTTTGCCAACTGAATTTTCCTTTTTTTGTAGGCCATATCTTGTTTTTTTTTTTTTTTTTGCTTTTATCTTCTATTATTAGTGATGAATGACGATTCCATTCCAATCTTCAATGGAACAGTAACAAAATTGGGAATTATGAGGGAAAAAACATTGAAAAATTCAAAGAAGAAACGACCAGATACTAATCGTAATTTTGAGATTAATTTCCTTTAATAACTACCATAATTGATAATATTAACATATAATCCCTTCGGATTATATTTCATACATGGATCCTCAATATATCTAATCGTCATAACAATAAGCTTTCCCTATTTCGCGCTGTAACTCGCCGCTTATGTCTTTAATTTGAAGCAGAGATTCAGTTATCTTCCTCGCAACTTTCTGGGGTAGGATATTCATTCAAATCAGGCTTCATCATCATCCTTGTGGATTTAGAATTCGAATTACAGTTCGATTCAGCAGGATTAGCAGTAGAATTATGAATCGCAGTTTGAAGAGCATCAACTCTAGCACCTACCTCAGTAGCCTTCTTCCTAATATCAGCAGCTGATAGATCGTGAATTTCATGGTCATCAACTATGCATTCAGGGAAATTAAGCCTAGCTGAAGGACCTCGCAAGTAAAATACAGCGGTATCGTAAGCACGAGCAGCAGCAACAGGGGAAGAATAAGAACCAAGCCAAATTCGAGAGCGTTTGTTTGGTTCTCGAATTTCAGCTACCCATTTACCCCACTTCCTCATCCGTATTCCTCTGTATGGCTTATCTTGTTGGTGTTGCCTCTGCTTTCTCTTTTCTCCTTCCATCATAGTTTGACGAGAGAAAAAAATATGAAATAAATATACTCACTTGTTTCGGAAGGAAGGAAGAAAGAAGATGGGGAAAGGAGAAAATTAGATATATGAAAGAACGTTTGTTATTAGAACAAGTGTCGTATATATATGGAGGTGGGAATATAGAGATAAATTTTGTATTTATATATGGAAAAAGAAAACAAGTAACAAACCCAGGGTGGGTGGTGTATGATGATGTGAGTTTTTTTTTTCTTAATTTCTAATTTGTTGTTCGATAGTCTAATTAAATTTGAATTTGTATTGGAAAGTTCCATATTAGAGATCAAGCAATCACTAATAAAATAAACAACATACCCAAAAAACTCGAATCTAAACTCTTGATTAAGAATAAAAGAATACTTATCTCTCTGTCACCGTCGTTATGGGTGATGATGTGAGTGTGTGTGTGTGTGGATGATTGAGGGAAGAGAGCATATGGAGCACGCATAATGGAAGGGGAGGGAGTAATTGTTTTCTTTGCTTGGCTGCTAGTCTGTCGTCTAGGCACGGCCGCCACGTTGATCTTCCTTAAAGATAAGTACAAATTCGGCCGACATATTCCATCGGACCATTTTTTTTACTTCTTTTTCTTCACAACAATTTCACTAATTAAGGGAGGAAATAATTTATTCTTGGATTCAAACTATTTAGGGTCATTTGGTAATCGACAAAAGTTAGCCTAATGCATTATTAATTATTAAAAAATTATATATTATTTTATTAAGGTATTTGTTATATGTACCAGTTATTGAGTCATCAACTAGTATATAGATTCCTTCATAAATTGAAATGAAAACAATATTATATTTGTGATGAGTAGTTAGTACTTCTTCTATTTCATATTAATTGAATTGGTAAGGTAAAAGGTACGTATATTTAGAAAAATATTTTAACATAGAATTTAAATTAAAATTATATTTAAGGAAAAATAGTTTATCTCCTATAAAATATAAAACTTTAATAAATAAAAGGATAAATATGAAAAAAACTTCAAATATCCATCTTGAACTTTGAACAATTCAATTATTTTGAACAATGAAAAAGCCTAAAAAATTCACTTAATATAAAATAGAGGAAGTAATTTATATAAAATTTAATATACCAAATAAAATGTTTGATTATCATTTTATAATTTTACATATTATTTTTAAAAAAAAATTGACTTTATTTTCTTATTGAAAGGATGCTAAATTTTACATTTTAAAATATTTAACTAGGTTTTTATGTTGTTTTTAATAACATGTTTTTATATTTGTACAAATGTTACGATGCATTTAAAATTAAAAGTTTATAGTCATAAAAATAATGTAGTAATCTTTTTTCTTGCTTAAATTTTGTGTCATAAGTTGGAACGGAGGAGTACAGATTTTACACCGTTCATATGGTAGGTTGTACACGACTTAATTGTAATGGACTTTGTACAAAAATAATTTGTGACTTTTTTAACTTAATTTGCTTTAGTAAAAATCTTAATCCAACAATCAAAACACATTGAACCTCTTCTATTATTTCGTTCGTCTCAAATTAGTTGTTCACTTTTTTTTATACAATTTTAAAGATATATATCATAAACTATTTTTTTTTTATTAATTATGTCTTAAGAATTTTTTGTAGAATTTTACATTTACACTTTAAGAATAAATAAATTTGTAAAAATGGAATAATTAATTTTATAAATTAATAAATAATTTGAAATAATTATTTATAATAAAGTGGATAATAATTGATACTCATCAATATTTCCACATATTTAGCTAAAAATAGCTTTTGTAGACAGGAAACTTGAAATTCAAATAATTATCTAAAGAAGTACAGAATAATCATTGAGGTCATTAAAATGGTGTTGACGTTCGGCTCTTCCCTTTTTCTTTTTTTATTGGTCTACAAATTAAATGAGCTCTAAAAAATTTACGAAGCTAAATACACTAATTTTGATAATAATGTTACTCATTTTTTCTTTTCCTATTTGAATGCATTTTATATGTTTAGCCATAGTTTTGTCCTACATAAATATATTTATAATGTATAAATAAAATATATACATGAAATTAAACAAAATTGTGGTGTCACACTTCCTCCTCACGCAAAGATCAAACGTTTTGAATGTGACACAAATGGTTGCAAATGTTAAAATTATCGCCGATCAGTAATTTAAGTCGTAGTTTTTTTTGTTACGAAATATTTATAAATTCTCCATTTATAATTTTAATCGCAATCTACTTTAGTATAAATAAATTTCTTTACATTTCTACGCTATATAACACCATAACAATAATTATAAATATTACAAAGTTCAAAAAGCATAACCTTATTTCGAAACAAAGCAAAAATAATAAATAACTCAAAATCAAGAATCCGAAACATTAATTTGTTTAAAAGCAATGATATATTACGACACCAAATGAAAGGAGACCTCAGGCCTCAGAGTAATATGGTTTCTTACCCAAAAATATATTCCATATAAAGATATTATCCAAATTTTAATTAATAAGAGACATATAAAATGGAAATATGACGAAGATTTACCTAATTCCCCTGAAGAGGGTCCTATGTAACGCAAATCTGGATCAGGCTTCAATACTATTATTAAACCGCGAAAAACAAAAGACAAAAATTAAGGAAGAGCCGCAGAGGGTACCATTAGGCTGCTTTTAGTTGTAACTTACAATTGCAAGTAGACTTCAAAATAAATTAAGTCAAAAGATATCAATCGTTATTTGGCCGATGTGGACATTGAATGCCTTTCTCTCCCATTTATACATTATAGTGCTTATATTTTGAGTGATATTTTTAATATGATATTTTCATTTTTATAAATTTAAATTCAAGTCTTTTATCTACCACAATCATATCGATAGATGACTAGACAAATTTGTAATCACAAAAATATTTATGTCATTTAATTTTTATTTTTAAATTTTTTTGTTTAACTTCTATGATTGCACTAAGTTTTTTTGTTGTTGTTGTTCAACGATAACGACAAATGTGGAAACATCTTCATTTAAATCAATAAAAACATCTTTTTCTAAGCATAATATTTTAATTTAAAAAATATATGTAAGCCAAGAAATCTCAATTCAGAGCTGACTGATTATGGCTTCCAATTGGTGATTTAATTTAAAGATGTTGATGAATATGCTATTATAACAACTTAGGAAAACAATTAAAATAGTACTAATAAATAGACGTTAAACCTAACTGAAATTTTTGACAATATATTTACGGAATAAGATACTCAATACCTCGAATGTCTAGGATTAAATATGTAATGCGTGAATAACATAATACGAAGTCTAATATTAAATAAATCAAGAATTTAATTGTATTAAGGTTTTCTTTATAATGATAAGTGAATGTAAAACGTAAAATCTAATTATATTTACAATTTAATTTTATTCCCTCTTTTTTATTTTTCCTTGTCACTACATTAAAAAAATGATCTTTAGCGATAACTAATCAACAATGATCGCTTAATTATCACTAAAAATATGTGTTTTTAACGGTAATGTAAATATCCCTAAAACCTATAGCTACATTGAATTCAATATCAATTAAGTATATCGATAAATAATTTTAACACTTATTATTAATATACATATTTATTATCACTAAAATCTATTTTTATCATAGTGCATTTTCTTTTCCTTTTCCACTATATGTATATCTATCTTTGCCAACACAATCTAGTGGTAGAACTCAAAAGGAGAAACATACAATGAATTTTGACTAAAATGGATTAACAATTAAAGATGAGGATGACTTTAATTAGATTGTTGACAAGTTGGTTGAAGTTTTAGGAGGGGCGGTAATTAATATTATTTTAATTGCAAAAATAATACTATAGGTTATATCATCAAAATGGAAAAAACAAATTAAGTGTGAAAGTAAGTCGGTGTGGTGGCCTTTGGGAGTGACTTTTATATGTCCACGGAAATGACATATATTATAATATTAAAGTTCTAAAACATCCAATTCTAAACACATGTACATGCCACTGATTTCAGCTTACATATAACCTTACTTCCGTTTCAAATCCAAACTCTATTTCTATATAATAATAAAAATAATATATAGTTTGACTTTTATTTAGAAAGAAAAATTTCTTGATATTGGATTTTAAGTAATCCAATTAATAACTTAAAATCTACTAATATGGAACGTTTTGTGTATTATACTGTTTTTTTTTTAATAATTTAATACTTATTTTAATAATTATGTGAAAAACTCGTATAAATTTCTTACATTATATTAAGAGTATTTGCGAATTGTTTTAGTTTATTATTTTAAGTAGGGAAAATTACACGAGTTGGCAAACATGTTATTAGTTAAAGAGGATATAGTTTAATTTAATTACTTTGAGTGGTTACAGTTTCAGTTTTTTTGCCATTAATTATGAGACTCACGTTTCATTATATACTCAACCAAGAAAATTTTTATCTGCCTTTATATATGATTTTATTCAAACTAAATTTCATCTCTGCTCTTCACATTCCTTTTTTCTCTCCTAGAAACACTTTTACAGTTCCATTTTGAAATCTGAAATTTCCATCTCCCTCCTAAACAATTTTTCAATCTTATAGGTAACTACCTAAATCTTTTCTCAATCTTTTTGTTTTTTCATTTTTTCGATTGTATACTATTTGGGCTTTCATCTGGACGATGCGATTCTACCGGAACTGCTATTTCGACTTTTGCCGCCATTATTTCTACTTTTGTCAATGTTGTTGTTGTTCTTGTCCATAAATTCTTTTCGAAAAAGAATTCTGTCATTAGGGTTTATTACTCATGCGTCGCAGATAATAAGTGCACCCAATCTGTCTCTTATCGTCGATGATTCAATTGCTTTTCAAATCAATTCTAGGGTTAAGGACCAATATATCCGATTTGTATATTTAAGGAATAAAAGTTCTTATCGAAATTGGTAATTTGTATATTTTTTTTGTTATTATTTGTACATAAACATAATTGTGACTGATTACTGTATATAGTATATACTTAACTATGTTGAAGCACATTTATATATCTGTATATGTAAATCACATATTCATTATATGTATATACATATTCATACATATATTTATAGTTTATATTAAAGTGCTTTTATATTTTTGTATATATAAATCATATGTTCATTATATGTATATACATATTCATCTTCATATACATATAAAATTTATATTATATATAAATTAACCATCTATATACATATTCAAATATTATCCTACACATATATAATTCTAATATACATATTGAACATATACGTTCTATGATAAATCTATGATATAAAACGTATAATATTTTATACGTATACAAAATAAAATATATATATATTTTTCCTTTTAATGGAGCTTCTCCAATATGATATGAATCTAATTATTATGGTGTTATTATTGTAGTAGAAGTCATTTTAGGCAAAAAAAAATTATTAGCATAAATAGTGGGTTCATTATTATTTCTATTACCGTATTTAGCGCTCATATATTCATTAATTAAAAGTGGATGATTTGTATACTTTTTTAATAAATAAATTGGGATATACAAACACAAGTTTTCATAGTAAATTAACTATAGTCATGAAGCGTAATTAGATAAACTATAGCTATAGAGCATTATTTGCTTAAATCTGTTTGTCATATATGAAATTTACCCTTTTAAGTATCCAATAAAAATTCTTTAAAATTGCTAACGTGGAACATTTTATGTATCATACTGTTCTTTTTCTTAATTCAATATTTTACTAACTGTGTGAAAAACTATGAATTTTGCCAAATATAAATAGTATTATATTGTATTAAGAGCATTTTTGTATTGTTTTAGTGTATTACCTATCTGACTTTATTCATTATCTTAAGATTGTGAATTAGATACTCCGAATCTTTTAAAATATTGAGTTGTCAAACATGGGTGGAGCTAGCTCTTTTACAAAAATAGCTTATTAATACTAAAAAATCCAAATTTCGTGAACTTTAAATTTTATTTCACTTCTGAATTATCGGATGAGTTTTATATATCCGATGTAATCCTACGAGTAGAATATTTTTTTATCAAACCATCTTCTCGAAATCATAGTTAGTGTGTTTAGAAATTTTTGTATTAAAAACCTAAACATTGTAGGATGAAAATTGAAGATGTTGACCACTTTATTTAATTAATAATATTAGTTAGAGTAAGCTAAAAAATGAAAATAGGGACATGTGGGGTTTTGCCGACTTGCCTATTTTGAGATATATATAGTTTGCGTCCGCCGCAACACAAAGCAATCGGCTGCTTAATACAAACAAATTTAATACTTTGGACAATTTTTACACGTTGAAGATAAATTTTTTTTATATATGATATATAAATTTATAGATCATAGTTTATATTTAAAAAAATCATTATTTGAGATAAGATAACTTAGCTTGGGTCCGCCGCAATACAAAGAAATCGGCAGCTAATTACAGAAAAAATAATACAGAAGTTTGCTTTGGTGCTACTCCTCATGATATGTGTATTATATTATTTTGTATTTTTTTCTATTTTTATGTTTCACACGAAGAACAACTCCTCATGATTCTCACGTTTATTACTCTTTGATTGTTAATCAACTTGCAAGACGAACATCACTATATACAATTGTTGATTCACTCTGCGTAGATTGAATAAACATAAAAAATATTTCCACTTGCGAGTGATTATATTTTTTGATAAGAATTTTCGTTACTCATATCAGTATTCTCGCTGATATCTCTAGATTGGTTTTATGTTATACTCGAATGTGTTAGAAGAATCAATAATTTGGAAACAAAATTAAAGGCGGCTTGAGGTGTGAGAATGACATTCCTTTGAGGAAAATATTGACAATCTTCTTTAAGATACAAGTTACTAACAAATACTTGCAAATCAGACATTTTTAAAAAGATATCACTTACCGGATAAACACATTCAATTTTATTATATATAGGTATTTACTTACACAAATACATGAGAATATTCTTAATTAAATGAATAAGATAAAGAAAAACTTAAAAGATTAAATTGATGGTCATCAATCACCGATTTTTGAAAAGACACATCACTTACTACATAAAACATATCTAGCTTTATTATATATATATAAGTATTTACTTACACAAATAAATGAAAATATTCTTAATTAAATGAAGAACTTAAAAGATCAAATTGATGGTTATCAATCCCACTTTTTTCCAAATACGTAACAAACTATATATACAACACCAAACTCAATGCTCTATCCTCAAAGAGAAAAAGGGCATTCTCATAAAGAGAATTTGGTAAAAATGGACACCAAAAGAGTAGGATGTATAGAGATGTATCCAATTTCAAACAAAAGAGTAGAATATTATAGAACTCATGATAAATAATTAACGTATAAATAGAATAATTTAACATAATAAACTTCAACTAATTTGGCATTGACACCTAAATGATTGATTGATATAAAGTATTATTACTCCCTAATTAGTTTAATCAAAACAAATAAATACAAAAGCTGATAAAGACTTAAAAACATTTAATATGTCGTGGGAGGAAGGGAGAGGATCATTGTAAAATGCAACAAATATTGAAATAAAATTAGTTGTGTTTTAGGTATAGAAAGAGACTTCACAGGCAATCCCCACTCCCCACAAAATGTATCTGGCGTTTTATTGTTAATACAATCAAAGAGATTAACAAGTTTCAACTTTTATACGAATGAGGCTTCAACGCCAGCGCGTTAAATGTGCGGATTGAATTGAAATTAGATAGGCTAAAATAAATGAGATATTAATCTGTTCAAATGTTACTTCTGTGAAAATGAGTTAATGTGTTGGTTGGACGAAAATCAGGCATGTTATAATGAACTGAATCGATAAATACATTTAAGGATGTGGCCTAGCTGGTTGAGTACTTTCAGGTCTCAGATTTAAATTTGACCAGAAACAAAATATTAGGTGACCTTTTTTTCTATATGGACTTGCCTTGGTGGAAAGGTGATTTTTTTTCTATATGAACTTGCCTTGGTGGAAAGAGTTACCTTGTACCTATTGCTGATGGAAAATGACAGATATTTTATGGAATTAGTCAAGGTGTCCGTTAGCTGAAAAAGGAAAAAAAATGAGTGGGTTATTAATCTACATAAATGTTACTTCGGTTAGAATAAATTAGGTCAAAATGAGTTAAATAATGAAAATAACTCAATTCCCTTAATTCTTACTAAATTTTGATTTTTTTAGTTAGTTAGTTTATTATAAGTTCTTTATTAGAAGCTATGACTACATATACCATAGAAAACAAAAATTGACAATTTTTTTCATTGATTAATTGAGATGCAATAAGTAATTAAGTATAAAGTTAACATCAAAATAAATCAACTACTCTGGTAATCCTCAAATAAAGACAGCCCAACTGACAATTAACCTGACATATAATGAGAACCATTTTGACTAGATACAGAATTGTATTGGACAACAAAAGATTTAATTAAAAGCATCTAGTAAGTAATATTTTGACTACACTTGGATTGAAGTAATGCAAAATAGTATTCAAGTGATTAAGCACATATAATAGTTTGATACACTAACAATGAGTGCAAAAAGACAATCATTATGCACTAATTGTTAATGGTCAGAGCTCTTGTCCAACATCAAACTCTAGTCCCGACAAATCTTTCGTATTCAGACGAGGGGAACATATGTATTAGGATGTTTCAAATTCGAGTATCTGAAAATTATTAAAATTCTATTGTAAGTGCCTACTTATCTTGAAATGAATAATATAAATTTAATCAGATTTTAATATAAATAATGAACAACAGTTGGAAAATCTAGAAAGAAAAAAAAAAAAGAACATTAGACATGTTCTTGGTTGGATAAAGTAAAATGACAGTAAAAGTTCGAGAATAAAATCTCATAGAATTTAAATGAATCTATTTGTGAAAACGTCATTTATAAACTTGAGGTCATGATTAATGATCTCGATTACCGCAGTAAAATGAATGTTAATAACATGTTGGATGAGTGAAAATGATACATCTTCAGAGGTCTAGAGCTTAGAAGAAACTGTGGATACCATTGAAAAAAAATATTGTTGATGATAAAGTTGAAAATGATACAAGTACATTTGGAACTAGTTACGCGGAAAGAAACACTTATCACATTTAGAACTCTTCGCAATTTTATGGTGCAGTTTGAAAAGACAACACCAAAACTTTTGGATGCAATAAAAAAAGTTAGAGAAGAGCTTTAACTAGATTTAAATTTTAACAAAAATTAGAACACAATAGAATCATATTTCACTAAATTATCTTAGATATATTTGTAATTTTAAAGAATTATTAATTTATAATATTAATGGGACCATGTATTTATATAGGGGTCTTCTGAAAATATATTATCTTCTCGAAATGAGTGATTTTTTCCATTGGCCCAAGTCGATCGAAGGAAAAAATATTATCTTAGTATAGAGAGGTTGTTAATTAACCGAGTATTACTGGTTTCCTCCTATCTCGCTCAGTTTTTCATCTTGTAATTTTCACATGTTTACTTCTTTATATTTCGAACCCCCTTCACAGAAATCCTGAATCTGCCGCTGCGTATGCATATACATAAATATATACAAATAGGTTTATATAAATACCTGAGATTCTTCATAACAAATTTTATTAAACTATAGCTACTAATTATAAAATTATAAATGTATTAAATACACTAATAATGTTTGCCAATTCGCATAATTTTCTTTCTTTTTTTAAAATGTCGTTTCAAGAACATACACCTTTTGGGTAAAAGAGATCTGGTTCTCGACCCAACATAGAAAACAACGTCCAAACCAGCCACTAGGCCCACTATCATAAATGGGCCTATTCCCAAAACTCAATGAAGACTTTTCATGTTTGGGGATATTAAAGGTTTATCATTCGTTTTGAAAGGGACTAATAAGTAAATAGTGTCAAATAAAGTTGAATAGAACGAATGACAAATATTGTATTTCTCATGTGCGCATCGAATATAGAATAATAAAATAGACATCAAACTTATTCTAGATTTACACTTCCCTATTAACTTTTTGTAAATTTAACATAGAAAATAAGAATTCAGCCTTTGTTAAACTATCATAACGAGAGTCGAGATGGGCTTTTATGGGTTTAGGCATGGACTAGAGTCTAGAGGACAGCTTGATCTGTTTTTGTATGGGATCACTAGTTCTCTCGGCCCATTGTCCTTGTGAGAACTATGGGCCAGTAAATTTCAGATAATGGACAATTAAACAAAAAACACACACTACTAATGTGTGTTAGGACCGTTACGTGTTTATCATTATGCTGAAAACTATAGTCGATTGCAATGACATATTTATTTCTTAACCAAACTTCATATTGGACAAGCACTCTCACTTGGGGCATCCCCGGTCCATCACATGAGCCTCGCTATAGGTAAAATGTTGGTGTTACCCAACAATCCCTCTCACAACACCTCTCACATGCATCATAGATTCATATCGTTCTTGAGAGTAGAAGTGTAGAACCCATGATCTTGGTTTTAGTATCAAACGCTATTTTCATGTCAAAAGTTATATATAATATTAACTTATAAAAAAAAGTGCAACTTTATTTCTTAATAAGCCTATCAAGCGGAAGTCATGCTCGACTATCACTCTGATCCCGATCCATGACTTAAGCCTAGTCATAGGCAAGATGATGACTTTACACGACAATATGACATATATAATCCCAACCTTTAGGGTTAGCTCTTGTTGACGTGTGGGTGACATATATTAATGCCTCATCATTTACTACTTCTAGTGTAATGTTTTAACCAAGCACAAAATAAAAAAAGAGGAAAAAATTGACCAAGTACGAGATTAATTTTGCTTCCTTGCTAAATGTACCCTACAACCATAATAATTAGGAGGAAGATATCTTTGTTCCAAAGTAGGAAACAAAATGAAGGGACAAAGCTCCATATTTCATGCTTTTGTTTACAATACTAGGAGTATATCCTATGACTCCTATGGAATGTTTTTACCATCTACTCTTTTTTTGTGCCACTCTTTCTTGTCTCTCTTTTCTTTTCTTTTTTTACTTTCACTTTGTCCTTTGCCGTGCTTTCAACGGATATACTTGATTTCCTACTTCCTATATACTTATTTGATACATTTGAAGGAATCAATGTTTGGACACAATATCCGATATTCATTTTACGATCCTATTAATCAACAAGGTCAAATAGTGGTATATCGCTTAATATCATATCAGATACGATTTCATTTTAAAGCTTAAATTTGAGATATCTGACTAAAAATGAAAAAATACTTATTCCATCGTAATCTATGGTGATTTCTTATTTCTTATTTCTTAATAGTAAAAAACATAATTGAGAAGAGGAAAGTCATGACGTAAAAGAAGGATCTATTTGGTTATAAGGGTAGAAGTCTTGAATTTTCATGTTATGTGAATAGGAAAAACTTTGACATGAAACATTTTTATTTTATTCGATGCCAATTTAATTATCGAGTAAATAATTTCGAATACAATTATACAAAAATACCATTTGTATTTCCCCCTTAATTATCCCTCTTAATGTTTTTTTAGTGATGTCCGACACAAGCAGGTCTAGCAAACAACTCTTTTGTTTGCATCTTTTTCGTGAAAAAGAATACATGATTAGCTTTAACTAATTTATTTTGTGATTGATAGATACCTATTGTGATTCTTCCTAATCTGCCAATTAATAATTAATCTGTATCTAACACACTTTCACGAGACTGATGATATTAGCTTATGACATGAACTAATTGTTCTTGTTTTATTATGTTGGGTATATTATAAACCAAAATAAGTACCCTCCATTAAATGATACATTTTATATATATATATATATATATATATTTAAAATTAATTTAACTTTAAACTTCCATTTGGTCGTTACATAAAAGTTCTTATAGCCATACAAATATTATGGCATATCTAAGACCACAAATTTCAAAAGTCTTATTGTCGTATTACATATTTTAAAAATTATTTTTTAAAACTCCGTATCAAATTAATCAAACTACTAAACATAAATTGAAAGTTGATGGAGTAGCTCAACCCGATTCCTGCTTGTAGGTTAATCAATAATTCTATGAATTTAGTAAGTACAATAATTCTAGCTATCTCTTCCTGGGAATGTCAAGTACGTTATAACAACAAATTTGGGAATACTATAACAATATACCAGTATAGTCTTATAAGTGGAGATTAAAAAATATGAAGTGTGCGTAGATTTTATTCCTATCTTTGTAGAATAGAGAAGTTGTTTCCAATAAACCCTTCACTCAAGAAAATCATTTTTCAAGACTTGTTTGAAAAAGAATGCACGAGTAAAAAAAAATTATGATGAAAATATTATTGAAAAAAATTCAGCCAGTAAAAATAGTAAAGGTGATCATTAAAGTAAAATGAACAATAGTAGTAATAAAATTGTAGAATAAATATAATAATATTGGTAAGGGAGCCGATCATAGATATTCCGGACTAGAAACTTGCTCTATCATCAAGAGGAAAAGAACCACTCAACTACTTACTAGTCATTTACTTTATTTCTTGACCTTCATGCTCTCCTGTCTTGTCCGATAATACAATAACAAATTTAAAGAAGGAATAAAAAGGGGTTGACCTAATTTATGATCATTATATTTAATTTTTAAACCATGAAAAGCGACAAGAAATACAATATTCAGCCCATATAAGAAGAAGAAGCTTATTACTTTTTTAATTAGTGTGAATTCAAATGTTATGTAGTAGTATTATTTTTTATTTAAGAATTTCTTTTGCGTGGATTCTGTCAAGAAGAATTGACCTAGAGATATAATTTCAATATGCTCAGCTGATAGTTATTGAATGTTTTATAAGTAGCTAAAAAATTATTCAAAATTGTCATAGTCTATATATATATATAGCTTGTTTTACCACGTTAGGGTAAAACGCTCTCTAATAAAGATGACTTTTTGTATCCAAGAGGACTTGAATCCTAGACTTTTTAATTAAGAATAAAAGAGTACTTACCACTCCATCACAACTCTGATAGGTACAGGTTAGTCGTTACATGATCTAGACTGAATGGACAAATAAAAAAAGGGTATTATTAATGAAGAATACTAATTTAACAAAATTGCTGGCCCGCTCTTCGTTGTCTATCTTTTACTTTTTCCAAGTTTAGAGTCTTTTGTAAAGAAAAATTATATATAAGAAGAAGAAAAGTCTGAAGATTGGACCAGCTTTTGCCATGAAATTCTCTCTTTTTTGGGTCTTTTAAGGATCATGCTAATGAATCCAAAGAAATAAGAGAAAAAGTGAAGCCAAAAAAAAAAAAAAAGGTAAATAAAAAAGCAAAATAAAAGTGGATGATGCAAAATCATTACTTCAATGGCATCCCTACGCTAAATTAAGAATTGTAATTGATTATTAGTGATAACTTTCGACCAAAACTAAATAAATATTCCCTCCTCCCTAAAATATATGTCACATTTAATTTTTTGAAAGTCAATTTAATTAATTTTTAAATATTAATTCAAAATTTTAAAATTAAAATTTAAATATTTAGAAATATAATTTCTTTTTATATGAATATTGTGAAAAATATATCTTAAAATATTGATGGAAGACAATCACACATATATATATGTGTCACGTTTAGCTTCAAGCATTAATTTAATTTATTTTCAAAGATTAATTCAAAATTCTGAAATTAAAACTTAAATATTGAGAACCTGTTTGAAACACACTTGTATAAGTTATTATTATTTCTTATATTAATATTGTGAAAAGTATATCTTAAAATATTGATTAAAGACGATCATATATATTGTATGACTCTCGAGAAACTGAGACATGAATTATGATAAATATTTTGCGATAGAGAGTATCATTCACATTGTTCTATGAAATCAGGTTCTTACTTTTGTATATTTATTGTTTTTTGTTATTCGTTTCTTTCCTTAGATTTCCGTTCTTGTAATTTGTTCCCCACTTTTAATTTTTACTTCTCTACGAAGTTAAACGCCAAAATAAGAAGGTTCGGTTGGATAAAAGTTCTCAAAATAACCTTACAATATAAAATGTCGCATGCAGAATTCATACAAATAATTTATTATCACAATTCGACTGCTAAGTGAATTTAAATTTAAGACTTTACTTCATATCTAAAATTAAAATTTGTTCCGTATTATTATTTTAAGGCAATATACTATTGGATCTATAGAAAAAAATAAGAAAACAAAAGTTGGAGTACACATGTAAATTATTATTTTTGTAATTATTTGGTTATTTTAATCAGCGAGATTGATGGGTTGAAATTATATAGCTGAAATTTACTATTTTATATAGATAAAAAAAAAGTTAATTTTGCTTATAATTACTAAGGATGTTATATATTATAATTATAAACATTTTTTTTGGGGGGGAGGGGGGGGGACTATTAAACAGAGTCAAACTTAATTTCATGTATAATCACTTTACTTAATCTACTCTAATGATAAAAGTCAAAATTCTAATTTATGTCAAATTAAAGTTACACTAAAGTCTAAAGGTTATTTTTATCGCCTTTGGCCCACTATTTGATTTGATTTTATTTTATTTTTAAAAATAATCTTGACAATTTATCAACCGTTCATATTAATTTGGTGTTGGTTTTAGGCAAATTTGACACAAGTCAAACCATGCATCCTTGACCTCAATTTCAACAATTTTGTTTCTCTCTAGAAGACTTTATTCTAAAACAAAACAATTATTTTTATGTCCTTTGAAAAGTTAAATTAAAAACAAACCATAAACGCCTCCCCTGATGCACAAAAAATAGTGTCGGTTTTTAATAATTGCTTCCTCAATCTCAATTTATGAGGATATTGTTTTAAGAAAATTATTACTCTT
>JAJONR010006360.1:0-52455 GCA_029582245.1 Solanum etuberosum
GCAAACCCCCCCCCCCCCCCCCCAACAAAAAAAAGAAGCTCCGCCCTGATGCAAATGGAAGACTAATGACCTCTGCTACCTTGTAATTGGATTTGGGTTGCCTGATTTTGGAATTTGTTGACACATTAGGGCTAGCTAAAGCTTTAGTATTATGAAACTGGCATATCAAAGGCTTTTAAATGAATAACTATGGCAGGTCTCTGGTTTTGATGTATGAAGGAAAATATTTGAGTCAGGCTACTTCTTTCTCTCCTGGAAAATTGGAACTCAAACTGTCCATTTTTGATGTACCAAAATGAAACAAAGGCACTTATCATTAGTTTATACTTCATGGGGTGGGGGTGATCTTGGAATAATACGGGGTCTTGGAAGGTGGATGGAGGACTCAAAATACTACGCTTCCCTACGAGTCCGGATCATGGAGAAAATATCATGAAGGGAAGAGTTTAATGAGAATGCATCATTCAAGGCGGATGATGGGAGTAGGGTAAGTTTTTGAGGACTTAAGTATGGAGAGCACATTGAGTATCACATTCCCAAACATATACAAAATTTCATGCCAAAAAGGACATGCCATTCCAGCAGCTTAGCTCAAAAGAGATATCATGGAGGCAAAAGTCTAGATGCTTGTGGTTTAAAGCAGGGACAGAAATACTAAATTCTTCCAGAAGGTTGCTAACTCAAACATGAGATAGAACACCGTCGATAAACTACTAGTGAGGAAGGAGATTATTGTAGATAAATAGCTCATTAAGGAAGAGATTCTTACTTTCTATCAAAACCTTTACAGAGAGGATGAAAATTGGAGACCTACAACAAGCTTCAAGGGGAGGAGAGTGCTAACTATTGATGAAAAGGAGGGTGGGGAAACTACCTTCAGTGAAGAAGAAGTGCTAGCTGTAATCACATCTTGTACCCCTGATAAAGCACCTGACACAGCTGGTTCACAATTGCCTTCTATCAAAAAATATTAGGACACAGTCAAACCTGAGGCTCTTGGTGCACTCAATCACTTTCATCACAACTGTCATATGGTAAAGTCCTTCAATGCCTCATTCATTGCCCTCATCCCAAAGAGAAAAGCAGATTCCAAGAGTCCAAAACCAAACCCATGACTAACCATCAGTTCAAGCCCTAGATGGAAACTAGTCAATGAGTTGAAGCCTAACTTCTGGTGAAGAAGATCAACATAGTCATTGATGTAATTCATACCTGACACAGTGATGGACTTCCTAAGCTCCTTGAGAAAAAAAAGGAGAGAAATCCTATGTTTCTTTTCTCTTGGTGCTTGGATAATTAATATATTTCATTGTCTTAAATGAAGATTTAGCAACATTCTATAGCCTTTCACACACACTGCTGGAATACATGTATCATGACTGTGCTGATTCTTTTATCTGTGCATATGTTTCATAGGTGTAAGAGGAGTTTACTCTACCTGGACAATTGAAGCTGCTGGCCAGTTTTTTTCCCGGTACAGTAGTTATCTGGATGAAAGGTATGCTATCACATATTGATAAGTTTTTACTTAGGATTATACGGATTAGTATCCTATAATTTTTATTGAGATGGATCTAGTGGCGATAGCATGCTATTAATGAGTTGGAAGAGAGTCAGTCTTATTAAAGGGATTGCATGTATGGCAGCCAACTATTTAAACTAAACCCTCTAGGGAAATAGTAATGGAAGTTTTCAGTTGAGGAGAATACTTTGTGCAAGTAAATAACTAAAGTGAAGAATAGGAAAGTTTCCTTGGATGGTGTCTTGATGAGGTGATTCAAACATATGGGATTACTTATGAAAGAGACTATAAAGGGGATAAAAGAGTTCAGTCAGTTCGCAAAATCTGTCGGCTACTTAGTTCACATAGGGTTCAATTCCCTTTAATTTTTCCTGATAAAAAATATCTGTAGGTTACTCAGTAGGAAAAGGGGACTTTTTCAGGTTTTGTCTTGAAGTTCGGCGTGGTGATACTGATCTAAAAAGATGAATTTCCTCACCTGTTTTCAATGGCAAATGCTAAAACAGCCACATTACCCCATATACTTGATAAGAAACATTGTAGGTACTCCAGAAGTTTAACAAAAACAAATAGTTAGTCCTAATCTACACAATCTTGTCTTGCTTCTCATGGAGAATATTTTAGAGCAAACTTCAGAAAGAAAAGTTATCCGTGAGGAAAGAGAGATACTTTTGCAACAAAATAAAATTTGCTTAGCTTGAAAGCATAATCTAGCTTGTTAACAACTGATCTGCTACTATCTGTTGTTTGTTTTCTACCTATTGTCTCTTGTACTTCCATTACGTCTTTTTAGTCTGTTTTTGTCTTGAGCCGAGGGTTTATCGGAAACAACCTCTCTACCTCACCTCTGAGGTAGAGGTAAGGTTTACGTACACTATACCCTCCCCAGACCGCACTCTGTGGGAATACACTGGGTATGGTGTTGTATGTGGGTCTACACTATATACAAAATGACTAGCCTTGGATATTGGAAGGTCATGTTTTTTTAATCTCAATGGCCGAATCGCACCTCTTCGAAATCTACATTACCAAGCTACATAGACTTCCACTTGATTTTTATTAGGAAAACCATCATTGGACTGGTTTTGTTAAGGCAATTTAATAGTTGAAGTTCCATTTGATGGCAGGAATGGGGTTGCTTTTTTGAAACGTTTGGCTTCCGTTGCTAAAAGGCAATCTTTTGGACGAGCTGGATTAATGTGTCTTACAAAGTGCATTTCTTCAGCGGCTTGTGGTATTGGACAATGCAGTGATATATCACCAGTCATTTTGCAAGATAAGGAGTCTTACCTGAGTGATAAAGTAGACTTGCTTGACACTTTCCGATATATTATTGAAAGCTGTAAACAACATTTCAATCCATCTTATCGGCACCAAGGTACGTATAGGTTTTTGGTAGTACTGAACATTTCATCATCAGTATTTGAATTCACAATTATGGTAATCCATCTTGTTTCTTTCAGTTTGTGAGAACATTCTAGCTGCTGCTGTTTCTGTGGTGATTCCTACTGATGTTCCTCTTGAAACACTTTTACTTTTCATTTCAAGCTTGCCGCGAGAAATTACTGATAATGGAGGTATGTCAATGACACTCACATCCTTTTAGCATGCTGTTATCTCTTTATGAATATTTTTGGTTCATCTTTCGTCTTTCTTTTTTAAGCTAATATCACTCAGGTATTTATCCCGAGTGACCTTTTATTAATGAATAACTCTAATGGAGAAGTACGAGCAATGAGCCAAGCCTTACCTTACCTTTTTCAAGCTTATCTGTGGTTCATCTATTTGCAGATGTTGATAAAAAGATGTTTTTTTCCAAATGCATATATTGATAAAAAGGGTTCTTATCCTTTGCCAATTTTAGGTTCTTTGAGATTAAAGGTACAAGAATGGCTTGGGATGAGCGTACAGAAACCTTCTACATCTGACTGTCTGCAAACAAATCTCAAGCTTTTGGAATCTCTCATTGGTTACCAAAGAAAGTTGATAAGTTCCTGTCATGCAATTGATATTTTTGTTAACTATGATGACGAAGATTTGGATTCTTGGGAAGCTGAGGCAAAAAGATGGACAAGGGTGCTTTTTCTTGTTATCAAGGAAGAGGAGGACTTGAATCCAATATTCAAGGTTTACTTTTTCTTTGCTTCTTAGAAATAATGACCTGGCAACTCCACAATAATTCTTTCTCAAAAAACTCCACAATACTTTACAGTTCTTTGCACTATTTTGGCGGATTATGAAACACACAACAACAATTAAGCCTCAATTGCAAATTAGTTGGGTTTTGTGTGAATCCTCTACGCCATTATGATTCATTTGGACAAGTTTAATCGCAATACTCAATTATTTGTCTTTTAAATACACATTGGCTTTTCTCTAACACTGAAGGTTCACTTTGTCTTCACTGCTGATATAAATCTCTGCACTAACAAAAGGAATCTTGTGAAACACCTGATTTGTACAAGTGTACCAATACGACTAAACTTCAATTCCAATTTGTTAGTATCTCTATATAGATCTTTTGCTTCATTTATGTTTTGTTCTTTGTTAGTTCACATGGATTCAAGAGATTGTAAATGTTTTGACACAAACTGCCTTTATGCGATTTTACATCGTACTCAGTACTCTTCTAACAACTCCTATCATCAGTGTGTAACCGGTGCGTTTGAAGGTTTATCTATGATATGACAAGCAATTTGAGGCGACCTTCTCTCATTTTATCATTTATGTCTTAACTTGTACCGTCGTCGAGTATCATTTATGATCTTATCTTCTTTTGTGAAATACTACAGTAACTGTAAATGGCTAATATCATATTTTCAATTCAATGCTTGCTTTTGTTGTGTGTTCATGTGCGTTCCCATCTTTATCTTTTTTTGGGAGAGAATTTGGATGGGAAGTAAACAAAAAGCTCAGGGAGGAAAACTGGGAGCTGGACTTGTGGTTGAGGATATCCTATATCTACTTTCTTCTCCTGTCTTCATTCATTCTAGACTGCTTTTTCACCTTAGCTAGATGTGTCCTAAGCAGGTCTGTTCTCTTTCATCATATAACATTGCATCAGTTGGTGTTAAGTGTCTGGTTGTGTTAGAACTCAACAAAAAAATGTGTCTAGTTGTGTTAGAGCGATTCTTAGAGATGACCAAGTAAATGAAAGTTGGTCTTGTGATGGCGTTCTCTAAATTTGCTAGCTTATCCATAAGTTCCTGTAAGATGTGTCGAGCTTATTGGCCTGTGAATTGTGTAATAGTTTATGGTCCCAGTTGTTATAGGGTTGTAAACCTGAGTAACTGTAGATCACTAATAGCATATTTTCATTTCAATACTTGCTAATATGTTGTGTTCATTTGCTTGCTTGTCCTTATCCTTTTAGGAAAAGAAACGGGATGGTGGGTAAACAAACAGTTGAGTGAGGAAAATTGGGAGTTGGACTTTTGGTTAAGGAGATCCCATTTTTAATTTCTTCTCGTCTTCTTTCATTCTAGGCTGCCTGCTCTTTCGCCTTATCTAGCTGTGACCTAAACAGTTTTCATCTGTTTCACCGTATTACATTGTATCAGTTGTTTTGAAGTGTCTGATTGTTTTTGAGAAATTCATAGGAATTACCATGTAAATGAGATTTGATCCTGTGATGTCTTTCTCTAAAGTTGCCATGTTAGCCTGCATAGGTGCCTGTTTGATGTGTAGATTGTATTTGTGCGTGACTTTTAAAAAAAAAAGAAAGTATTTGACCTTTGAATTATGTTATAGTTATTAGTCCCAGTTACAGGCTTGTAATACTTGTAGCAACATGTACAGTTTATTCAAGATCATGCTGCTAATGTATGTGATCGTAGCAACAATTTGGAGTGGGTACCAGTAAAATTGCTCATCCTTCTTTTGAGCTTCATCCATGAGTTACAAGTACTCCAAGGGAGATTGGTTGACTGCTTGAAAACAGGAAGCTCGAAGACAAGCCTTAGCATTTCTGACAAAGTTGGCCAATATTCAATGATGAAAAGCTCGACCATTTTTGTGGTTTTCTCTAAATTATTTTTCTCTATATTGGTTAGTTACCAGGAATCTTATCTGTTATTTCATTTATGGCCTTTATAAGATTTCCCTAAAATTCTGAACTGCCTGCCTACAGGATGCACTAGTCTCATATGCTGGAATGTCGTGCAGCATTTTTTGGTCAAAACACATGGAAGAGGGTGGAGACTTTTCTGGCTCCATCCGAGGCAGGCTGGGGGGTCCAAGTCAGCGTCGGTTGTCGTCTTCATTGACCAGTTCAGTTTTGCAGGCTGTATGATCCTTTATGACATACTGTTATGGGCATGTATACTGCATTCATGCAGGCCTTTGATGTTGATGTGGAATCTCTATAATATCCTTTTGTCTTGGTTATATTTTGAATTAAATACATCTTATTAAACTAATAACCTCTAGCAGTTAGGGTCTCAGCATCTAACTTTTTGATATGTATGTGAGATATGAAGCTATTAGTGTCATGATGGAAATCAGTAATATTTTCTGGTCAGACACTTTAGATGAAGAAGACAACCATTTGAATTGAAATGTACCGTATTCTACAAGGATATTGCATGATATGCTCTCTGTGTCTAACTTAACCTTTGTTTTCTTAATCCTCAATCTTCTTTCAGAATTCTTTTCTATTGTTTTATTAATGTTGTTCGTCATAAAACTTAATTTAAAGTCTCTCTGGGGTATATTCATTTTTTCTCTCTCAGGTATATTCATAATTGTTGTCTTTTAATTCTTTGTTAGATATAGGGGGTACATAATTCTCTCTGTTAAACATCCTAGGTGTTTGATCTTTCGATAAATAGGGTGTATGTGAAATTGTTGCTGTAAATGGCTCAATATGTTTCTTCACATAAAGACACGTTTCTTATTGCTTCTCCATAAACATGTGAAGGGTCAACCAATCCTTTCTCCTTATTCCATATTTGCCTAGTTTGTGTTTCTTTTCTTTTCTAGCTATCAGATTTATAAGCAACTGACTTTGTGTTCTAACAAACCTTTGGATAGGTGACGTCTATAAAAGCAGTTGCTTCCATCTCCAGTTGGTCCGCACAGTTTGGCACTGATGCTTCACTTGCGTCTGTTGTTACCTATCTGTGGAACTTTTGCTGGAAGATAAGTAGTACATCTCCGGCATGTAGTTCAGAGGTTAGATTTGGATAATCCTGGATGTGCTTAGGCATACATTAAAATATAATAGCCAATTGATTTGAATATCTTGCTTCCATTGTCCTTTTTTAATTCCTAAACCAGCTTGAGGCAGAAATATGCCTAGCAGCATATGAAGCAGTAGCAGGTGCTTTGGAAGGATTATTGTCCATGTTCAATCTGCTGTTAAATCATGTCACAGAAGCTGACGAGTTAACTTCATTAAAAGCTGATGGTAAACCAGTCTTGGATTCCTTACTCAGGACTTTGCTTCAGAACATCAACAACATAATTGCAGTGGGAAATTTGGCACGAGCTCGACGAGCAGTTTTATTGAACTGGAAGGTGATCTTCTTTGCCTTTACTTGGTACATGGTATATTAACAAGGAGATTGTATCTTGTGTATTGCACATGTAAAATTCATCTTAATAGGTATGCAAAAGACTGAAGGGAGGGTGGTGATGTCATTGTGCAAGAGGGTTGTTCGAAATAGTTCGCGGTATAGAAGCACTAGTAATACTTAACATCTCTGATGCATCATCACCTGAAAATGAAAGTAAAGAACATGTAATTGTCCTAAACATCTCCCTGTAGCTCGAGCTTGCAAGCTAACTAGCTTTTGCATCGCCTCTAGAAGTAGTCAAATGAAAACCCATGGCAGAGATAAAGAATGACATATCACATCTGGAAAAGCTGGTATATCGGTGTTTCAATTGGAATACACAAAGCAGAACATATGTCTTAAATTTGAGGCTAGGTAAAAATAGGCAAAGTGCACATAGAAATAATAAATAATGTATTACAGATAACTATCTTGAATATTATCTGTGTTCATTTTGCTACCTAACTCCTAAGCATGCAAGTTTCAGGTGGATCAAGTTGGATTGGTCGAGGTATAGATAACAAAAAAGAGGAGAAATAATAACTTATAAAAAAGAGGCTTAAAATAGTACTAGTTTACTACCTTTTGTTTGAAATGTTGGGACGTCAAAAGAGAAGAGAAAGATTGTTAGCTTTTGGCAAGCAGTTTGAGTATAGTAAATATAAGTGGGTAATTGTTAGGGATAATTTTCTCCATTGAGATGTTAAATATAACTACTAGTCCCAGTACTTGCTTTGATTCTATTTATTATTTTAGAGGATCTGCGACTTTGTTAGAGTTTTTTCTTCTTTTACTTGTTCTGGTTTAACTAACCAGCATTGCTCTTTTATACTAGGGATTTCAATTGTGGTTGTTGAAATTGATGTGCTTCCATGATAATGTGGTCTTCTTTCATGATTTCAGTGGATATGCATCGAGTTGCTACTATCAATTCCCAATCATGCACTTAAGAGTGGAGTTCATTTGAGAAAACATAACTTTTACTTCTCAGATACAACACTTATATGGACTTTTGATGATCTTGTTGACAGGTATGCAACAATATGTATCTGCTTAGCAATCACTTAGTAGAAATTATTTGGGTTGATTCTACTTTACCTTTTAATTATGAGTTTTGTACTCATAATTCTCTTACTTATCAAAGTTGACTTCTACCACAAATAAATTGAAATGGTGAGGTTAGTTTCTTATCTAAACTATAAATAAGATGAGTTGTGCAACCCTTTGCATTAAGATTTCCTGTCAGAATAAATTTTTCAATTGCCAAATTAAACTTTTGTGCCAACCTCATCAATTCAGTAACCAAAGCTTTCGACATCCTTCCTTATTCCTAGCCCCTCGTGTATCCTGCTCCCTAGCCTTACAGTCATTATGTCCTCCTTTTGCTAATTGTCAACCCCATCTCAATATTTTTATTCCTGTAATCCAACCTACATGCGCCAGCCTCCCACCTGCAGGACCTTGTAGTATTTTTTTCCTTAAGTTTTGAAGTTTAAACTAGGTTAATGTGGGAAACCTTGACTCTTTTTGTTTTTGATAAGAATAATTAGAGTTTGATTCATTTTAATTGCGAAATTGAAGGTTTATTTGTACAGTTTTGATTGTAAAGCTTAGTAGCCAAAAATTTTATTGAACACGAAGTGTATTTTTAGGGAGCTTCTTTTGAATTCTTCAACATATTGAACTTGTCATTAAATTTTAACTGAGATCTAGGATCAGAGCCCATTACCAAATTTTTTGCTTGTATCAGCTAATACATCTACTGCTAGTGAGGTCTGATTGATATGGTTGCAGCCTTGAGAATGCTGGAGACGCTTCTGTTTTACCCATGCTGAGATCTGTCAGATTAATCATGGAGCTGTTAGCTTTGGGAAGGGAAGGCTCAATGGTTTCTGCTTGTCATGGGATTGACATCCAGGTATGCTTAACCTGTGGTTCTGATATGTTACTTCCCTTTATTTCAAGTTGTATGTTTTTTTTACTCATCAATTAAAGTTAATTTTTTCATGTTGTACAACTCATTAATCAACATAAATCTCTTCAAGACAAAGAATAAGTTAAATGAGTTCTAGTCTCTTAGTTGTTTAATGATATATGCCAAGTGTGCGCCTAACCTAGCAATTTAGGAAACTGGAGGGAAGATATTGAGACCAGAGTTTGAATTCTACAACAACAACAACAACAACAACCCAAGTGTAATTCCACAAGTGGGGGTCTAGGGAGGGTAGAGTGTATGGACCTTACCTCTTCCTTGGGAGGTAGAGAGGTTGTTTCCAATAGACCCTCGGGTTAAGGAAAAGCATATCAGTACAGATCAAAAAAGAAATAATGAAAGTGAAGAAATCATGACAAATACTACTGGAAGCATGACAAAGCATTTTGGAAAAGAACAATCTAAAAAAAAAGCATTTTGGAAAAGAAGGAACAATAACTGTAGCATAATAATGTGATAATTGAAGTACAAGAGATAGTAGATAGTAATAATAATCGAAGGACAGGAAACTACACAGGAAATACTACTACTACTACTGGTATGAAAGGATTAGCAAGATAACACTCCACTACCTACTAACCTTCTAACCTTAATTCGTGTCCTTCACAACCTCCTATCTTAGGTCATGTCCTCGGTAAGCTGCAACTGCGTCACGTCCTGTTTAATCACCTTTCTCCAATACTTCTTTAGCCTACGTCTACCTCTCCTGAAACCATCCATAGTCAACCTCTCACACCTCCACACTGGGACATCTGTGTCTCTCCTCATCACATGCTCAAACCATCTCAGTTTCGCCTCCGCATCTTGTCTTCCAACGCAGCTACCCCTACCTTGTCCCCTATATCTTTATTTCTAATTCTATCACTCCTAGTATGCCCACATATCCACCGAATATCCTCATTTACTTTCATATTATGAATATGAGAGTTCTTGACTGGCCAACACTCCATCCCGTACAACATAGTTGGTCTAACCACCATTCCGTAGAACTTGCCTTTATGTTTAGATTGAATCTAGCTGCTTGGGGATTTAAGAGATAAAATTATGAGTGCCACTGATTTCTACATGTAGGATAGTCGTAACAGCTGGGGTAGACAATTTTTCAGATGCAATCTACACCACCAAATGTTTGCTGGCAGACCTGTACGGATCTTTCTAATGGTATAAAATAATATTTCTTCATATCAATGCAGACTTAGCTAAAGATAGGGCACAATAGGGTTTAGACTTGGTAGAAAACTTCTATTAAAGGAGAAGTGGAGATTCATGTAGCCGACCCCAACTTGTTTGTGTCTGAGGCGTAGGTGTTGTTGTTGTGACAGTTTAGGTATTTATGTATTAAAAGAGATATTGATAATACTAGGTGTGGTGTTTATGGAGATAACTATTGTGTCAAGACTTGATAATAAGATTCATTGGGATCCTTTACATCATTCAATTTTGTTGTTGGAACAGGGAACTAGTTAAATTTTCATTTTACTCCTCCCTTATCCTTGCCCCTTTCCAAAATGATAAATCAGTTTGACTTTCTGCTAATCGTGGGAGGGCATTTCATGTGATGTCAGGTGAATCACCTGTTGAATATTCACTAACTATGCTCTCTACACAGATGATGTGGAAGCTGGTGCGCTCTTCTTGGATTTTACATGTCAGCTGCAAAAAAAGGAGAATTGCTCCAATTGCTGCACTTCTGTCTTCTGTGATGCACTATTCTGTTTTTGGCAATGAGAAGATGCATGAATATGAGAATGCACCTGGACCTTTGAAGTGGGTGGGTAGTCTCCCTCCCTCCCTTCTATGTGTTTGTGCTATGTTTTTATTGATTCTGTGCTGATAAATTACTTAGTTCATTTGCTTACCAGTTTTTTTGGAAAAGTAACTACATTCTCCACTTCTACAGTTTGTGGAGAAAATACTTGAGGAGGGCACTAAAAGTCCACGAACCATTCGGTTAGCGGCCTTGCATTTAACTGGACTTTGGCATGCTTGTCCAAGTATTATAAAGTTCTATATGAAAGAACTAAAGTTGTTAACACAATATGGTTCAGGTATGTCGTTATTTTTCATATTATGTCAGTGATCATGTTATTGACTGTAAATATGTAGAGTAGTTTTCTTAATGTCATTTCAGTATCTTCCGATGACAGTGAACTTGTTCTTTTTTGCACGTGCAACTTTATCCCTCTTCAGTTGCATTTGATGAGGATTTTGAAGCTGAATTGTCTGAAAATCGTGATGCCAAAATTGAAGTATCAGTTCTGGCTAAAAGCCCAGATCCTGAGCTGACTGAAGTAAGTTATACCATCTCTTTTTTGAGATCACCCTCTACATGCATGAACCTCTCTGGTACAAAAGAATGAAGGCAGCTCACTGATTGATGTCATTTTATTGTTCTTAAACACTAGAAGAATGCTGACCTTATTGCCCCTAATTTTGTCACGTCTGCTGATATTTTGATCGTTGTTATGGCACCAGCCATCTTTATTTTAATCAAATGGTGAGTATTTTTGTTAAACTGAGCTCCAATGAGTTGCCATTTCTGTTTGATCAGCATTCTTGCTGTGCTTTTAGGCAAGCCATGTTATAAATGAGAATTGCAGTTTCTGGACTTGGAGTTTCTTTGACAAATTAACAAAAGGTTTTTATACAAATTATTCCTTAATTTTCTATTTCATGTTTGTTTGTGCATATGAAGATAAAACTTAGTCGAATTGATCTATTTAAATTGGAGAACCTCATGGTTTCAGTGAGTTGTTGATCAAATGCATTTTATAAGCGACTACCGCTTCATGCTTTCCATTTTATTTCTATCTATGTTTTCTATTCTTAGCTCAATCTGTTGGATAAAAAGTAGTACAGGATCACCAAAGTATTGTGTAGTGATATTTCCAAATGCTCCCAGGCACATTTACCAATGACACTCTCTCTCCTACTTTCTAGGATTGCAGAACCTCCCTTTTCCAGTAGACTAGCCGGAAATTGACCCCTTTCATTCAAACAACTCAGTTCTTACATCCCGTGATTACTGTTTTACTAAAAATCATCTCCCGTCTTTAGAAATAATGGGAGATAATAGAATATATTTCAACCAAGGTTTTAAATTATATGACAACACCAGATGGACTTCAAACAATGTTACATGGTATGACTGGGTGGAAAGAAGCAGAAATATGATGTGGAGGGTTACGCTTAGTGAGAAGGTGCTAGAATGGATTTGTTTCATTCTCAGAGAAGCATCATCGGACCAAAAAAACCAGGTGAGAAGGTGGAGATTCAAAGACCAGGTGGCAGAATTCTTTGGTACGAGGAAACATAACTCTCATGGGAGATATATGAGTATTCTCTCACTGAAGGGAGAGGACAGAACAGTTATTATTGTACCCGAGTCAGACATAAATGCTGGGTGGAAAAGTGTGGCATTCAAGATTCAAAGTTTCATTAAATGCTCACCACAAAAGGAGAAGACACAAAGCAGGACACATGACTCTAAGATGCCATATGCAAAAGCAGTTACAAACAGCAAATGGCAAAGTAACAGCCCTGAGATGGTCACAACCAAAGATAAAGAGACTGGAACCAACTGTGAAGCCAAAATCAACGATCAAGGAGTAATGGGAAGATGCATCTTTGGATTTTTTGACAAGGTGAAAGCTGAAAATCCCACCCTGTCTGAGGTTAGACGTTGGTCTTCGACCGTATGGAAAAAGGCTTTTGGGATCAATATCTATGAGATGCTGGACAATTGTTACCTCTTCGAGTTCCCAAACAGATACATGTCAGAACAAGTTCTCCAGGGAGAATGGATGTGGAAGAGAAGCATACTCAAGTTAGAGTGGTGGAACCCTACTGCAGGATGTGTACCTATCACTTACAAACCCAAATCCACTTGGATTAGGGCTATGGGTATTCCAATGCATCTTTGGACGGAAGAGACCTTCCATGAAATCGGAGAACTCTGTGGAGGGTGGCTGGCGACGGAGGAGGAAACAGAGCTAAGAAACCACCTCAAATGGGCTAGGATCGAGACACAAGGGGATGATCGGAGCATGCCGACGGAAGTCACCATCACCAGAGATAGAGTTAACTTCATCATCCCGATATGGGTGGAAATGAAAACTCGATTTGAGTTGTCGCCGGAGAGAGATGGACCAGTTGCCGGAGAAGATGAGGGGGCTCAAAGGAAGATCCAGCGGATAATAGAGCCTTCAACCTCTATATCCGGGAATCCAGAACATGATGGTGACGGAACAGGGGAGAAACACGTGGGGACAGCTAGAGAATTTTTAAAATTGACTGAAAGAGCACGTGATGGGCATGTGCACAATTTTTAAAAAAATTGGGCCTGAAACCTAATGGGCTGGACCATGCAAATATTATTGCTAACAATTTTAACCAGCAGCCTAAGGACAATCTTTTCCAGGAGGTCATAGTGGATGAAACCACGGTGACTTATTCTTCAAATTATCACATGCAGAGAAGACAGGAAATACAGGAAGCTGCATTGTTCGCCATTGAAGAACAACTAGAAATTGAAGGAGATGAAGGGGAAAACGAAACTGCTCAACTGTGCGTAGCAAGCGATGAAGTAACTGAAGACAAAGAACATGGGAAAATTGTCACAGGTGATTTTGAAACAAGTCAGGGAATAATGGGGATGGAAAATTCTGGGGAATTATGGGATGTACAGGAGATCGAACCTCTTTGTACACAACAACAAGGAGCTCTTATTGAAACGGAGAGGAAGGCCACAGCCTGGGTTCATCAAAACTTACTGAAACTCTGTAAGATGTTTGGAGTGGATTTCCAGGGGATGGAAGAGGAAGCACTTGAACTCCTAAAGCAGGTGGATGCAAGCAGGCAAGTAAGAAAAATGGAGAGGTCAATAGAAGTTAAGAGAACAATACATAAATGGGCACAAGAGTTAAAGAATCTGATATCCTTTGGTGTTAAATTCAAAAGCAATGGAGACAGAGGGAAGGGGAAGGGGAGCTCACAGAATACTCCATGAAGATCAAATTAATCTCATGGAATGTTAGGGGGTTGAAGGATCAGGGGAAGAGAATGGTGGTACAAAATATGATTCAGGATTGGAAAGCAGACATAGTCTGCCTCCAGGAGACAAAACTAGAAGGTAATGTACAAGAGTTAATCAAACAAATTTGGGCAGGGAGATGGATTAAATATGCATGTTTTGAGGCCAGTGGAACCAGAGGAGGAATCCTAATACTATGGGACTCTAGAATTTGGGAAGGGGAAACTTTACAAGTTGGAGCCTATACTCTATCTTGCAAGTTCAGGGCTCAGTTAAGCAATTTTGAATGTCATATTACTAGTGTGTATGCTCCCAACAGTCAAGTGCAGAGGAGGCTAGTATGGGAGGAATTGGCTGATGTAAGAGGATTGATGGATGGACCATGGGCCATCTGTGGTGACTTCAATGTTTGTAGATTTCCCTCGGAAAAAAGGGATAGTAGCAAGAGAAATTCAGCAATGAGAGAGTTCTCAAATTGCATTGAGGACATGGACCTCGTTGATCCACAACTAGGTGGTGGAAGATATACTTGGTACAAATGTGATAACCATACCACTGCATCTAGAATTGACAGGATTCTGGTCTCCATAGAATGGAATAATCTTTTCAATAGCCTAAAGCAGACTACTCTGCAAAGAGTGATTTCAGATCATGTTCCTATAGCTCTATTCTGTGGACACTGGGAGCAATCCAAATCCTATTTCAAGTTTGAAAATTGGTGGCTAAACCAAGAAGGTTTTGTTGAAAGAATCAAAGACTGGTGGAATGCTTTTGAATTCTATGGGAAGCCTGATTACATCTTAGCATGTAAACTTAAGGCTTTCAAAGGGAAATTGAAAGAATGGAGCAGAAATGAACAAGGAAATCTGAATTTGCAAAAGAACAACCTTCTCATTCAGATGGCTGAGCTGGATTCACATCTAAACAGTAGAGCTTTAACAGAGGAGGAAATAGCCAAAAAAGCAACACTTTTCATGGAGTATGAAGGGTGCTTAAAGAATGAGGAAGTGGCCTGGAGGCAGAGATCAAGAGCCTTATGGCTCAAGGAAGGGGATAGGAATACAAAGTTTTTTCATCAAACTGCTAATGCCCACAACAGATATAATCACATTGATCAGCTGGAAGTGCAGGGAGAGACCATATCTGAGCCAAATAGAATCAAGGAAGAAATCATTTCCTTCTACAAGAAGTTATATACAGAACCTGAAGAGTGGAGGCCTTCTGAAAATATTAGCATTCATCCTACCATTACAGCGGATGAGAATGAAGTATTGCAGGCTGCGTTTGAGGAGCAAGAAGTTTTTGAGTGTCTAAAGAAGTGTGCTATAGACAAATCCCCTGGCCCTGATGGTTACACAATGGGGTTTTATCTAAAATGTTGGGACATCATTAAACAAGACATTATGGGGGCATTCCATAATTTTCACTCAACTGGGATGTTTGAAAAAAGCTATAATGCAACTTACATAGCACTGATTCCTAAAAAGACAGGAGCAAAGGAACTCAAAGACTTCAGACCCATCAGTTTAATTGGAAGCTTTTACAAGCTGATTTCCAAGGTACTGACAGAAAGACTCAAGAGAGTTGTGGATAAATTGGTAGACAAGCAACAAATGGCTTTTATCAAAGGCAGGCAAATAATAGATGCAGTGCTCATAGCTAATGAAACAATTGATTCCAGAGTGGCCCAGAAAAAACCCGGTATATTATGCAAACTTGATATTGAGAAAGCATATGTCCATGTGAACTGGGACTTTATTTTAAGTATGCTGAGTCAAATGGGTTTTGGTGGGAGGTGGACCAGCTGGATCAAGTTCTGTATCTCAACTGTGAAGTTTTCAATACTCATTTATGGGTCACCTGAAGGATTCTTCAATGCACATAGAGGGATCAGGCAAGGGGATCCTCTATCCCCTTTCTTGTTCATTATAGCCATGGAGGGACTCAACAACATGCTGAATATAGTTAAGATAACAGGAAGAATTCAGGGATTTGAAGAGATCACACATCTGCAGTATGCTGATGATACACTAATTTTTTGTGGGGCTGAGGAGGAGCAACTCTTGATAATAAGAATTATACTGGTGTACTTTGAAGCCATTTCTGGGCTTCATATAAATTGGAACAAAAGCCACTTGTTTCCAATTAATGTGGTTCCAGAAATGGATCACCTTTCTCACATCCTGGGAGGTGCGATAGGCACTTTGCCATCAATATACTTGGGCATGCCTCTGGGGGCTGAGTATAGGTCCATAGATATTTGGAATCCAATTTTGGAGAAATGTGAAAAGAAATTAGCCAGATGGAGATCACAATATCTATCCTTGGGAGGTAGACTAACTTTGATTAACTCAGTTTTAGATGCCCTCCCTACATATATGTTATCTATCTTCCATATACCCCAGTCAGTAGTTCAAAGGTTGGATAAAATCAGAAGAAATTTCTTATGGCAAGGCAATAAGGAAAGGAAAGGTTTTCATTTGGTCAAATGGAAGAACATTATCAGAAGTAAAGAACAAGGTGGACTAGGTATCAAGAACCTTAAATACCAAAGCAAAGCACTCAAGGTCAAGTGGCTATGGAGGTACCATCAGGAGGACCAAGCCCTCTGGTACAGGGTAATCAAGAGCAAGTATGAGGAACTGAACGCATGGGTAACTAAAGAGGTCAACACCCCCTATGGTATTAGCCTCTGGAAATCCATTAGAACATTCTGGCAGTTTCTCAGTAATCAATTAACTGTCAAAGTTCGAAATGGCAGAAAAACAAGTTTTTGGGTTGATAAATGGATAGGTACTGTGAGCCTTAAAGATCTCTTTCCTGACATCTTTGTTTTGGCTCAACACCAAGAGAAAACTGTTGCTGATATGTGGTCACCACAAGGATGGAATATGATCTTTAGAAGAAACTTGAATGACTGGGAAATTCCCAGAATGATTGAACTTTTCAAGCTACTGGAGAGTTTCCAAGGAATCCAAACAGGTGAAGATTATTTATGGTGGCATGGGCACAACAAAGGAAGATACAGGGTGAAGGAAGGATATAAACAAACAAGTCTTAGGGAGAATCAAGACTTCAAATGGCCAAGCAAATCTGGAGAGTCAAAGTGCCACAAAAAGTGGCATGCTTCACCTGGCTGCTAGCCAATGAAGCAGTTCTGACATTGGACAATGTGGCCAAGAGAGGTATATCTCTATGCAACAGATGCTCCTTATGTGGTAAGGATACAGAGACAGTAAAACACCTTTTTCTACACTGCAATTTCACTGACCAACTGTGGCAGATTTTCCTTAATCTCAGAGGCATTTCCTGGAGTATGCCTAGTAAGATTGATGAGACTCTTTTCAGTTGGGAGGAGGCTGGAGTTGGGGCTACAAACAAAGAAAGATGGAGGATGATCCCTGCTTGTATATGGTGGACTATATGGAGAGAGAGAAAGGATAGATGTTTTGAAAATAGGGACAACAACCTGCAGGAAGTCAAGCTTAAATGTATTTTGTTGTTCTGTTTTTGGTGTACAAATGTCTACTCCAATGAGACTGAGTCGATCATAGATGATTTAGGGTCCTCCATCTAGATCCTGGTTTAGCATTGGAAAGACTATAATCTTTTTCTTCTTTTTTGTAAGTATGTTTTTTTAGTACTACCTAAGTACTGACTGAAATACAAATGTTACTAGTGTCAAAAAAAATAAAAAGTAGTACAGTTTATTCCAAAGTTATTCTCTTTGGCTTCTGTGAACAGTAAATAACGTTAGTTATATTTTGGCTCCCCCGCCCACCCTGCACCTGGAAAATGTCCTAACATTCAACTAGTTTCTGATGAGAGTGATCCTGTGCTGGCTTTGTACCAGGAATTTATCAACACAGAGCTGTATGCACGTGTCTCAGTGGCAGTTATGTTCTCCAGACTTGCAGAAATAGCCAGTATGCACAATGAAGATAGAAACGGTAGTGATGCTCTAGTATCTGGCAAGATGTTCCTACTCGAACTTCTCAATTATGTGGTATTGGATTCTTCTCTTATCATCCTTCTTGAACCCCCAACTCCCAACTCAATACAAAAAGAAAAGCAAACTTCTAGAAATTATGTGGGTTTAAAATTTTGGGTATTATTTTTTTTAGCTAGTGTTACACCATTTTTTGGTTTTTGTATAAACTTGCAACTGAATACCTAATTCGGGTATATGTCAACTTATTGACAGTAACCGCTCGTGTACTTGCATATCGTTAAATAGATAAGAAATTACACATTTATGCTTAAATATGTCATGTTTGATACCTGACTCCCGATACTACACAACAATGTTCGTAACCAGCAAGCGCATGTGAATTGCGTACATTGATTGTTGACTATGCTTCACGTAACTTATCTGCGGAGGTACCAACTTCTAGATTGTTTATGCAGGTGAACGACAAAGATCTTGCTAAAGAGTTGTGTAAAAAGTACAGTGCGGTAAGTACTTTGGTTCATGGCCCTTCCTATCTGTTGTGACTTATGAGCTTAAGAAACCAAAAATAGGAGATGGTGAATTCTTTTGTTTTTTCCTATAAGCATTCTACTTCTTGTGGTTTTTCATGGATGCATGTGTTCTGCCCCTCTGGTTATAAAATTTTCTAGTTCAAGGAGTTCACTGAACGGCTCTATGATATTTATCTGAGTTAGAGGATGCTTTTCAGTAAATGGTGTAAATTATCTCTTTTAATGATGAAGTGCTATAATCTGAGAGTAACAAATATGCAAGCTGCTCCTTAATTCTGTTTTCATCTCTAAATTTGCGAGCTTTTCTTAACCAGTGTTATGATATTAGCCCTTATCCTTTTTGGGTTTTTGCTCAAATATATAATTATTCCAGAACTTCCTTGGTGCTGTTTTTATAATGCTATTACCTTTCTCTCAGAAAGTTTAGCCCTTATCTTTCGTCTTCCTGGGCAGATTCATAGGCGCAAAGTTCGTGCATGGCAGATGGTATGCATTTTGTCACAGTTTATTGATCAAGATATAGTCCAGCAAGTTACCCATAACATGCATGTATCTCTCTATGTAAGAACTTCTGCCTGGCAATCTATTTATTGCTCTTTTGTATATTTGAATCCTGATTGACTGTTATTGCCACCCGAAAGAAGAAAGGAAAAAAAGGAGCCCAATTTTGCGGACCTGTCTTAAGATAAGAGTATTACTGGATTTTTATAACTCTAGGTTTGGAGATGTTTGTGCTAGATATTATTCATAGACTTCTTCTGTTGCCCTTTCTAATTGCCACTGTTTCTGTTCCGCTGAAAATTTGGGATTTGCTAGCTATTCTACATGGCTCTATCCTACACATTTCATTTTTCGGGGTATTTCCAGAATTTTTATGCACATCTAAAAATAAGAAATAGACAATCTGCCACCGGATACCAACATTGTGGTATAAATACCAGATGAATAATAATAATCACAATTATTCTTGGTATAATATTTTTGCAATAAATACATTATTTATAGGGTGCTGGAAGTCAAGCTACAATGGTAAACTATATAAGAAGCTTTGGATGACTATCTGACTAAGTGTTGCGTGGATTATATGGAAAGAAAGAAATAGGAAATGCGTTGAAGACAAAAAGGAAGTGATTCAAGTTGTTAAATAACAGAGAATTTGCCCTCCCCAAACCCCCCTCTTATCCCCTTAACCCCACGAAAAGGGGAAAAAATAGAGAAGAAAAGGTGATTTGATTTAGGTAGTTTTGGTTCAAAATTCTCATGAATTTCATTAGCATCTGCTGCTTCATGCAATATATACAGTTATGTGACATATTTGTTTGTACATGAAAGTCAATATTAGTGTCCATATGTGCTCAAATGATTGGCCTCCTATATCAAGCAGCTCCATTGCTGATCCTAATGATTCTTACTGTTCTTTTCCATGTAGAGGAACAATTTCCCTTCGGTTCGACAGTATTTGGAAACTTTTGCGATCAACATCTACTTGAACTTCCCTTTGCTGGTATGGAATTCTCTGATAAATTCACTTTTTAGGTTGTTCTATTTGTAAGATTGGACTTTTCCATGCTGTGCCATTTGACATTATGATATCTTGTGTGACGATTAGCTTATTTTTCCTTATTATGCGATATTCTCCTTTTCCCTTCAGTTCATTTGTGTTCCCTTCATGTTTTTGTTTCTGTTTTTTCTCTTTCCATTTCTGTGATGTTCTGAATATGTGAATGTCCTGGTAGAATAGTTATGCTAATGTTTCAAATGTTCCTGTTTATGCAAGTGCAAGGAAAAGTAAGTGCCAACACATTGTGTGAGCGTGTAATTCAGCCCTCTTTTGGGAGTGAATTTCATCCTTTTGGGGTATGATTTTTCAGCACTTTGGGCATGAAAATAAGCTCTTTGGGGCTCCATGTGGGCCCCAATCCTCCTCCTCTCGGGCTTGAACTTGGACCATGAAATATGTATAACACTTGGCCCACTCGTCGCCACAATTCCTGAGCTCATATTTGGGCTCTTCTTCCACGATAAGCATTGTCTTGATCTCCCATTGAAGCTCAACAATATTATCTTGCATCTCCTTAACTTCCAAACTTCATTCAAGTCCTTTAATTAAAGATGCCACCATGGATGCTATCAGATGACTAGTCACACAATTCAATATGGTCTCAGAGTAAGTCTCACTCTACTCTTGGTTTCCCTAATGTGAGGGCTCTCATGTGATGTGTCCACACTCTATATGTTCACTCATAGTCAAAAAGAATTTTCACTTGTTGGGCATATGAAAAACATCAAGCACACTCATGAGTGGGTGTGTTGAAAAAGTAAAAAACATATGCACTCTCGGACAGTTTAAAGCTTTTTGATGAGATGACCACAAAATCAATATTATGGTTATCTTGAGTTTGGACTTTTGCTGCACATGCAGTATGTATTTAGTATGAGATGAGCTTTCCATAAGTCTTTGATACCTCTACAACATTATCCATCCCTATTTACTAAGGAGTTGTTTCTTGAGTTACCGATGATTGTTTCTGTTGAAAAAATATTCATAATGATTATGTTATTGTTGAAAGTAAAGAAAATCATAAAGAATATTGTGTATAATATTCTTACTGATTATGTCATAATAATTAGGAATCCAAGAATTGAGAAACTTAGTTTATGTACCCCAAAACTCCTATATGAGAAGCCTTGTTGCGAGTACTAAGTTGTTAACTACTTAACTATCAAATTCTACATGAGTTTCCCTTTTCTCATTACCAAGCATCTTTGCTTTATTTGATAGATGAGGGTTTCAGTATTATCCATTTTTCTTTTGCAGGTTGGGCAAGAATTAGTACCATTGCTGCGAGATTATAATATGCGGCCTCAGGTGAACTTCTTCTCATTCCACTTTCTAGCACATAAGATGTTAATACTTCATACTTACAGATAAATTGGAATGGTACAACATAGGCTAGGATGATACCCACACAAGGATGATATGCACTGAAGAATAATAGATAAATCTTCACATTTTTTAGTCTTTCCCTTATGACTTTCGTCACTTAAAAATGCCGTCACAATTATTGATTTTTAATCTGTCTTTTGTGGTCAAATTTGGAAAACTAATGAAAAAGCTTGTACTTAGAAGGGGTACAAGTTACAACATCCTTTGATTGGGCAACAAGACATTCAAATTGCGAATGCTTGTCTCTGCTGGACATTGTAGTTCTTCATTCTTCTACTGGAGATTATAATGTATAGTCCTGCTACAACATTTGTTGTGACTGTTCTTCAAAACAGGAAACTGTTTTTTTTCTTCAATAAACTAACAATGAAAGCAAGTGCAAACTTTATATTACAAAATGTACTGATGTGAAAATTTAAAGAGGCAGTGGAGGGGACCAGCATGTTAATATTTTTGTTTGCTTGTTTGATAAATTAGCACAACTTCAAATCACTTTAATTTAAAGTGAAAGAAGTACTCTGCCCTCATAGGGTAAGGGATTTGAAAATGCACTGACCAAATGATTTGTCAAATTGCCATACTGTCCATTTTTTGGTAGGGGAGGTTAACTATAGCTATCTTCTTTTGGTGGACTGAGGTAGAAGTCAATGTATATTAATTTTGCTTTGTTATCATGTGACTACACACGCTCGATAAGATATGTAGTTCACTACTACCTTCAATTGTAGAAGTCAATATATATTAATTTTGCTTTGTTATCATGTGACTACACACGCTCGATAAGATATGTAGTTCACTACTACCTTCAGTTGTACTAATTAATTATTGCCTATCCACTAGCTATGACGGGAAAACATCACCTTATGTTTTCTACGGTTGCAGGCTTTATCTTCCTATGTGTTTATAGCTGCAAATATCATCCTTCACTCAACTGAAGAGTACAAGTCCAGACATCTGAGTGAACTACTACCTTGTATAATTCCTTTGTTGACCTCACACCATCATACTCTACGTGGTTTCACCCAGGTTAGTTCCTTTGTGTTGTGGACTTTGTGGTCTTTACTGAGCATATTAATTAGCGCTGTTATTTTAAGTGGGGATGTTATGTTTTTCCTTTGTAGTTATTAGTGCATCAGGTTCTTCAAAAATTGTTGCCATCAGATTCTAGTTTCTATGCAACCATGAATTTAGAGGAAAAGTGCTTTCAAGATTTGAGATCGTACTTGCAGGATAACCCTGACTGTGTGCGGTAAGTTTTATTGTATGGGCTCGTCTACGATAATAATTCTTTTTTTTTTTTTTTACTTTTTTCATTCCTTAGTGTTCCCTCTAGCACAGACGAAAGAAACACTGTCTCACAAAAGTATTTTATGTACAAATATTATGACAAACAAGGGTTGAGAAAGAAGTATATATCAAACACAGAACAAAACAGAAGTATGGGCTTAACTTTTCATCACCATCAAATCGGTAGAATCTCATCCTTTATTACCAAACTGAAATTTAAAGTTACATGTAATCACTCTTAGAAGAACTGCACTATAGGACAGGTTACTATTGATAGGGAAGGCGGTAACTAGAATATCTGCCCAAATTTAAATATTTTTCCATTTCTACTTTCTTCTTATTTTCCTTTAGATTTTTCTTTCTTCTCTCATCTTCTTCATTTAAACCAACTGATATCTTCTCCAACCCAGTTCCACCTACCTCCATCTCCAACAAATTCTTCTCCATTTTTCTTAAACTTTTTGAAAAACAAAAACGAATGTATGACTTTCATAATTGAGAACAACCATTATCACTGATACACCACAACAGCAGTGGTAATTTTTTGTAGTTTTCCAGTGAGACAGAGGGCTTTGGGGGTTCTTGTGGTTTTCTGTTTGCACAAGTACAAAGATGTTGTCTAAAATTAAAGTGATGCATATAATCTTGCATCAATTCTCCGTTGATTAATTGATTTTGCAATGAATATGTGAAAGAATTTCGGGATCTAAATCACGTTCAAGAGCTTCATTTTCTGGAGCCAAATGATAATATGCTTGCTGAGCAGCTGATAGCTTCTTCAAGAGTTTGAAGCAAAATGGCTTTGAGTGGGAATCTAAAAAGGGCTAAAAGAACTGAGTTGGAGTTGATTAGAGGAGTTGTAGTTGCTGATATTTAATGTTTTCAAGATGGATTCTTTCCAAAGTGTCGTTTCTTGGCTATTTTGTTTGACGATGGTAACTTTTCTATTTTCCGCTGAGATTCTTGTTTAGTCGTCGAAATATTCATCTTTACTAGTAAGAAGGTATATAAGTTAGGAAGAATAGAAAACAAGAAGAAAAAAACTAAAAAGAAGTAGAAAAATATATAATCAATAAAAGAGATGTCGTAAAAATTGAAAAATGGAAGTAAAATAGTATTAAAAAAATAAAAATTATGTGGCAAAAAATGATTGGTCCGTGACATACACTGCTTCTGTTAAAACTGATGTTGGTCACAAAAGATGGTATTTCTACCATTTCGGACAATTACTGGGGTTCATATGACCCCCGCAAAGATTAAGTGTTCTTTTGGTAAAACTGGACAAGTTCGGGGGTGGGAGGAGGGGAGAATATGTATTGGAAGGAAAGAAATCTATGGATTTTTTAAGTGAAAGAGTGTACTGTACAGACTATTAAGTGGAAAAGTTATTACTTCCTTAGGCTTTTGTTGTAAAGAACAAAATATAGAAGAGGAAATCCAATTAGTGAATTTTATACTCTGTAATTTTTAATTGCAATGCTTTTTGGAGGTGTCTCCAGCATAGTTCTTAATGCTTACCAGTTCCAAAGAAAAAAAAAGAATATGTATCATCCCAAAATAAAAAGATGTAATTAGTCGACCTAAAAACGTACATGTAGACCTATTAATTACAAACAAGTACAACTACTAGAAAGCAAACCGAGGAAGACGAATTGAACTCATACATGGAATTTTTACCTTGAAGAATCCTAGAGAGGTTCAACTTTAAGCACTCCAAATCTTGATGTTGAGATGGAAGTTTCCAATATCATGAGTTCCTCTCATGCCTACATCAAGTTATAATATAATTATGATTTATGGCATTACCCAGTGTGCAGAAAATGTAGTGTATCTATATAATGTGCATAGACCATAATAAGAATGTGCATAGACTTGAACTAATCCAATTAGTGAATTTTATACTCTGTAATTTTTAATTGCAATGCTTTTTGGAGGTGTCTCCAGCATAGTTCTTAATGCTTACCAGTTCCAAAGAAAAAAAAAGAATATGCATCATCCCAAAATAAAAAGATGTAATTAGTCAACCTAAAAACGTACATGTAGACCTATTAATTACAAACAAGTACAACTACTAGAAAGCAAACCGAGGAAGACGAATTGAACTCATACATGGAATTTTTACCTTGAAGAATCCTAGAGAGGTTCAACTTTAAGCACTCCAAATCTTGATGTTGAGATGGAAGTTTCCAATATCATGAGTTCCTCTCATGCCTACATCAAGTTATAATATAATTATGATTTATGGCATTACCCAGTGTGCAGAAAATGTAGTGTATCTATATAATGTGCATAGACCATAATAAGAATGTGCATAGACTTGAACTAATCATTTGTTTCTTTCTGCCATAGGTTAAGAACATCAATGGAAGGTTACCTTGATGCTTTTGATCCAAAGAAGTCAGTCACACCGGCTGGAATTTTCAGTACTCGAGTTGAGGTGAGGGATTTGCAGATTGGGCTAGGTTAGAGTATTCTCCCCTTCGGCAGATGCATAGTAACATTAGGAAGATTTTTTCTTTGATTGTTGCCTAATAGCTTGATGTCAACTAATATGTTTATGCGAGGAAAGTTGTCCCTTTGATTGCCCTCCTAACTTCTTAATGTGAATTGTGAACCATATGTATTTTACCCTTGCAGTTTTAGAAGCACTGGAACTTTAATTTGTTGATCCTTGTGGTACAACTGCTAACATGAGCATAAAATTGGCGTAGTTCCTTACAAAGCTTAATCATAACAATAATAAAATAATCCCTTTTATTAGCTGTTGTCGAACATACGTTTCACACTTTAGCTCAGTGAAAGCAATTATGCCAAGTCAGGCATAGTGACCATATATCCCAGTTTTGTCTTTGCCCACGTACTATTTCTAATTTCTGAAAACATGTCCTTTTCTCACTGGTGATATATGTAGGAACTTGAATTCGAATGTGTACCAGCAACCCTCATGGATCAAGTAACTAATTTTCTAAATGTAAGTGCTCACTTTCACTATTTCGTTGTGTTTCGTGGTTTTGTTGCTCACTTCCCTTTATTTCCAGGAGACTAGGGAGGATCTCAGATGCTCAATGGCCAAAGATGCAGCAGCTATCAAGAATGAGAGCTTGCTTGTTGGCAATGATGGAAAGGGCAAGGAGATATCTGGAAATCTTACCGAAGGGCAAACAGTAGTTCTGCCAGTGCAAGATATATCACTAGATTTCCAAAGGAAGATTACTGTTTCCAAACATGAAATGCAAAGTTTTGCTTCTACCGTCTTGTTGGAGAATGAAGGACCATTAAATTCACTACTAGGTAACTGAATACAATACTGATTTCGTATTGATTTGCATCACAATTTGGTATGAGAAGGTGAATTGCACAGAGGAAGCATTATATGAATTGTCCGTGCAAATAATTCATTAGACCAATAAGTTCATTGCCAGAATAATTGCTTGTGACTTGCGTCATGTGCTTAATGTGCTAGCCTGGAAATTCCCCCGATCCCATCCATTCTCTCGAGGAAAAGCATTTTTATCTCTTCACTAGTTTCTGTTTATGTAAAAAAATAAAAAATTGATGAGCGTGGTGTCCGGGCCAGCTTTCACGCAACTCGACTAATTCCACGGGATACCTCCCACCTCCCACCTCCCACCAACAGCAGGTACAAGATAACTCTGTCTAGGGAAGAATCACCTAGTGTTTTTTGTCTCCGCTGGGAATTGAACCTGAGACCTCATGGTTCTCAACCTTTTCATTGACCACTAGGCCACACCTTGATGTAAAATTTATCTGCTCCTATTGATGTCACAGAAAGGCTGCCTTAATGCCAATTTATCACTTGTAGCTGCTTGTCACTTACAAATAAAGTTCAAACTCCATTGCTAGTCTTTGAATAAATGTATAGATGTAAGTTCACCTTAAATTAGATGTGATGCTATCGACTTCAGGAGTGGCGTGCTGCAGTAATAGGTTAAGTAACCATATGAACTAGTATGATATATAGCAGTAGTCATGTGGTGAAAGTTATGAGAAGGGTATTTCCATCGCTTCCCATAATTTGTATCTCATGTATTTTCAAGATTTTTATTTCATTGATTGTCCTACTTGGTGCTTCTCTGTAAATGCAGACATAGAGAAGGAAGATCAGCTTCTTGAGAGAGTGCTGCACTCGAAAACTGTAGCTTTTGAGAAGTCGAATGCAAGTCAGCAGGATATTATCCTCGTAGCATCACTAATTGATCGGATACCTAATCTTGCAGGATTGGCACGAACTTGTGAGGTGTGCAATCACGCTGTTGTTTCTATGCCTTGTGGATTTGGGTGTTAGTATGTGCATGTTTTTTAGTTTCAAAAGGTTCATTGTTCTTTCTGATTGACTTGTAACAGGTATTTAGAGCATCTGCACTGGCCATTGCAGACAAAAACGTAATGAAAGACAAGCAATTCCAATTGATCAGGTTTTGATAGTATTACTTTCATCTTTTGCTTTGTTTAAATTGTATGTGCTTGGGCTTTGCTTTAATTTTTCACATTGCAGATGCAAATAAATCTGAAGCAAGCCAGGTTGCAGGGAAATTGATAAATTTCCTACCTCATTCGTGTTATGACATAACATATTTAAATAGAAAATAAAAAATCCTATTTTTGGGTGGATTTAAAATGAATTAGAATTAAGAAATAGGGTTTTAGGGATGAGCAATAAATTAAACAAACAAACCATGGATAAATATAATGAGGATCTGATGACATCCTTAAATAGAATAAAGATGATGTGGTTTGAAAGAATAACTGAATTGCCTGATATAATGAACTAACCCACAAATTCTTTTGAAGTCTCTTAATATTTCGTTTCTTTGTGCAAAATTTGATGGAATGTGCCTGTGCACTTTGACTTATAGATTAACACTATGGTCAAGGTGATTTTAGTGAAAGGAGCTGTGTATTTACACCAAAGGTGATTTTTTAGTGACTTTAAGGGGGTTGGAATTTCACAACTTGCAAATCCTCTATGTAAAATTTTGTTTTTGTGAATAGGAATTTTAGATCAGCATTACGAATGAATGGGAAAGTACCTGGATAGAGAAAGAATGTTTTTTCTAAGTTGGAGAGGAAATGTTTGGTGTTATATAGATTATCTTGATTATGGCCCCCTTTGTAGTTGACTGGAATTATTTGTTGTATGTGTAGTGTAACTGCAGAGAAATGGGTCCCCATTATTGAAGTCCCAGTTATTAGTATGAAAGTTTTCTTGGAGAGGAAGAAGCACGAAGGTTTCTCCATCTTAGGTCTGGAGCAAACAGCAAACAGCATTTCTCTTGACCAATACAAGTTCCCTAAGAGGACGGTGAGTTTCATGCAGTCAACTTGGTGTTTCTTCTTTCCTTGAGTGAAAATAATTATATAATTATCTACACCAGTTTGATTGTAGATCTTCACTCTTGTTGCAAATGAATGGCCACGTGCCATGTGCATACATAGCAAGACTTCCAAATTAGCGGATCCTTCTGTTTTCTGTTAATTTGAACTGCTTCTACCAAATATCAATATTTTCTAATGTTTATAATTTGTTTACCATGTGGTTTGTATAAGAAATGGTTAGGAAAAAAAGTCCTAATGCTAAACTTTGAAACGTGTGTGTATCACTAGGTTGGCAATGATACCAATCTTTAGTGAAGGCACAACTCTACTTTTTGAAAATTCTCTTTCACGAAATGATACCAAAGTTTGTGTTTTTTGTTACTGTTGTTTATTCATGATTCGAAAAATAAATTGATATATTGATGTTATTCATGATTTCTTTAAGACATTACCTTTGTAATAGTCTGGTGATTGGTTGAATATTTGTAGGTCTTAGTCCTTGGCCGAGAAAAGGAGGGTATACCAGTGGACATCATTCACATCTTGGATGCTTGCATAGAAATCCCACAGTTGGGAATAGTTCGATCACTCAACGTTCATGTCAGTGGTGCCATTGCACTTTGGGAATACACTAGGCAGCAAAGATCCAGTAGCTGCTGAATTACATTACAAACTCTCTGCTTTTCCTTTGGAGTGCAAGATAGCTAATTGTTTCTATCATCCTCATATTTACTGTATAATTACAGGTCACATATGTTATATAGAAAATACAACATATGTGGTGATATTGTTCTCGAGGGGCTCCAATTTTGTGTTATAGAGGATCTCTGCAAGCGATTTGAAGCTGAGGGAACAATCCATCATCCTTATGTTTCTTATTGAGTATTAGGAGTAGGTTTTTTTCCCCTCATTGTATTGTGTTTTTTTCTCCAGCAGGTTGTATACAATTTACTACTAAAAGTTTTGATAATTCAATGAAATTTGCAAGTAATTGCTTCTTGTTTTGAAGTATAGTTAAGGCTGATGATTCGAAATTTCGTCCTTTTTTTCTCCCTGTACACTGTACAGCCACCATAAAACAAGAGCTGGTCTCTTGTTAGGCCTTTAGTTTTGTTACCTCTTACTGGAGAGAGTTGTCAACTCTATTTAAGAGATTACTCAAACTACCTGATTTCTCAGGTTCAAATTTATGTTTACCTATGGTCTTTGGGGTCAAGTTTGCGAGTGACTTGAGCAAAGTCCACTTCAGGCAAATGTGACTACCTATACTCCAACTATAGGCACAAGGGCATAGCGAGCAGCCGAGCACAAAAGAGGAATTGCATGTGTCTCCATGAAGAACGAAGTCTAGGGTTAGAAAGAAGAGTGGTGTGAGAACGTTGTGTGAAAAAAAAGAAAGGAAAGCAACTGAAATTTGCAAGAAAAAGCCAAAAGGTTTAGACAAGCAAAAAAAGAAAGATATGAAAGTTGGAAGAAATAAAGTCACTTTAATCAGTGGTCTCGGGTTTGAATATCCCCCATGTGTGCATGATGCCAGAAAATAAAGATAAAAGTAGAAAAATCCTAAATCATAACCATTCAAAGCATGAAGAAGGGATGCAAAACCAAATGGACAGGGGAGTGGTTTGGAAATGAAAAAATCATGCATGCAAAACAAGTGTCTTTTAAAAGTGACTACTTTACCTCTCTTTCAAATGTCTAATACACCATATCTCTAGTAATGGCAACCATTTTAACCTTCATTGCCCTCTCTTTTATGACTACATGGGTGCCCTTATTGGCAAATGCAAAAATCTTCATAGTTCTAATGAAAGATGACCCTTTTGTATCTACAAAATCAAAGTAAAAACACTTGCCTCTTCCTTAATTTGATTTAGTTAGTCATTAAGCATGCACTCAGATTTATTATTGCTATGGTGCCAATCTTTTTTGCAGGAATTATGAAGATATTGATATCTACAAAGAAAGGATGAGAAGACAACATGACATGCTTCTAGGATCTCTTCTAGAAAAAAGTGTTTATACCAAAGTTTACAGCTATACTCATTTGATCAATGGATTTGCCATTCATTTGACATCTGATGAGGTAGGCATTCTACTTCATCAGTAGTGATAGTATTTTTGTTCTGTTGACTAGCTAAATGCTGAAAGAATTGTAAGTGTTATATTGCTGCAGGCCCTTGAAATTCTGCGGAATGTAGAAGGTGTTAGAGCCATTTATGAAGATGTAAAGATGAAGAAGCTGACAACGCATACACCTGACTTTTTAGGACTTCCTGCTGGTGTCTGGCCTAAGTTAGGTGGTCCTACGACTTCAGGGGCAGGCGTTGTGATTGGTATTATTGACACTGGAATCAATCCGTTCCATCCTAGCTTTTTGGCTCAAGCTTCAAATGGTGCTGGCCGCGGTACAATTGTGAAAAGTGGAAAATTCAAAGGGAAGTGTGTGACTGGAGATAGATTCCCGGAAACAGCCTGCAATAGCAAGATAGTTGGAGCACAATATTTTGCAAGAGCTGCAACTGCTGCTGGCGAATTCAATGCCTCTCGTGACTATGCTTCCCCTTTTGATGCTGATGGACATGGAAGGCAAGTGACTTAATGTTTAGTATGAAAAACATACTTAGCAGTATTGTTTAGTAACCACTAACCACTGAAATTGAATTATGATTGACCTTTTTGACCATTATGTTATTGTTTCATTTGATATTTTTGTATGATAATACATGTTCATAATCTAAAGATGTTTCAACATAGCAGCCATACAGCATCAACTGCAGTAGGAAATCATCAGGTTCCTGTCATTGTCAACCATTTCAACTATGGTTATGCAAGTGGTATGGCTCCAGGAGCAGGGTAATATGAATATTATTTTTCTCTCTTTTTAATCAAGAATTTTACATGTGAAGTTTGGTCTTGATAAAGAAAAACTGTGCTGCATCTTCTAACAGGATTGCTGTGTATAAGGCCATGTATTCTTTCGGAGGTTTCATGTCAGATGTTGTGGCTGCAGTAGATCAGGTTGAAAATTATAGTAAATAACATATTTATGCATCTTTCCCTTTTTTTAAAGCTTTTTACTTGTTAAAGTAGCTAATACTCCAAGGTTATCTTGGCAACATTTTATCATTTAGGCAGTAGAAGATGGAGTGGATATACTTAGCCTTTCTGTAGGGCCAGCAAGTGTCCCTACTGGCCCTTCTGCTTTCCTCAATGTTCTGGAAATGCAGCTTTTATTTGCAACAAGAGCTGGTGTGTTGGTTGTTCAAGCTGCTGGAAATGGCGGTCCTTCTTCAACTTCCATTCTTTCCTTCAGTCCCTGGATCACAAGTGTTGCTGCCTCCACTACGGATCGTAGATATAACAATTCAATTGTTCTAGGCAATGGACAAAGCTTCTCTGGCAGTGGACTTTCGCGTGAAGTTCCTTACCCCTTGCTTTCTGTTAAATCTCAGTCATTTTCTTTAGAGTTAATGGTCAAAACACACCAAAAGTATCTAGGTATTTCAATCTTGACACCTGAACCATCAGGTGTGCGAGTCGAGCTTCCTATCATAACTATCACCAGCTATTTATCAAAACACATCCCAACTATCACTTGTTCCTTTTATACCTAAGTGATGGTGATATTTCAGGTAGGAAAAGGGAACAATTGATAGTTGATGTGTGTTTTTAACCCTTTATTCATTACTTTATTAACAAATAACAATTGATGTCTGCATTATCTATATTGTAGTGACTGCTTCTCTTTTTCTCGTCGCTGAAAATGTGGCCTTCACATCTTACTTTGCAGCCCCAACTCTTTCAGAAGTGCACGTCCCACTTGCTGCTGCATCTGATGTTTGTAAAGGGAACACTTCTTCTGCTCTATTGACAGTTGAGAGCTGCCAGGAGACAGAACCATTCATTCGAACATTAGTGCAGGGGAAGATAGTAATATGCACATATACATTTGATTTTGAATCAGAGGCGGCAACCATAGCCACTGTTGCTGATACAATACAAAAAGTCGGGGCAGCTGGTTTTGTACTGACAATGGACCCTGATATTAGTTCTGAAAAAATTAAGGGAGCTACAATGACTTTGTCAGTACCTGGTCTAATCTTGAACAGCATGGAAGCCTCTACGGTATTAATCTGATATCCATAACCACCAGGATCACCATGAATGGTTCTCTTTATGGATGAAAAATAGAAAATATGATGTCACAAAACTGGTTTCATCTGAAACCGTAACTAGTAAATACTGTACATTTCTTGGTTCAATCTTCAAGAACTCCACGACTTCGAGAAGTTCAACTTAATCTATAGATATTCAAACCAATAGTTTTCAAGGGACTAGAATATATCTTGATAAGGCTGTCAATTGTCTACTAATCCTGGTATTCTTTGATGTCTGGTACAGGCTTTGCGCGAATACTATAACTCGAACACATTAAGAAGTAGAAGTGGAAGGGCTATTAGTTTCAGGGCTACAGCAAAAATTTTAGACGGGAGACAAGCTAGCTATAACAGTCAGGATCCGGTTGTGGCATCGTATTCATCTAGAGGTCCTGATGTGAACAATGCACTCTTAGACACTGCTGATGTCCTTAAACCGAACATCATGGCTCCAGGATCCTCGATATGGGCATCTTGGAGCCCTAATAGTGAAGGAGATCAATACATCAAAGGTATGATTATACAAATTCAGTTTATTTTACACACTTGGACAAGGCTACTCCTGAATTATCCAACATCAACCTTATATTTTGGTATCTGAGGGTATGGAGGTTAGGGATTAGGGTAGAAAGTTTGTAGGTAGTTGAGTTTTGTCTCGTTTTTCGGCGGGATTATGTTTGGTGGGAGTCTGGAAGCATCGTGTATGTCGTAGTATTAACCTTATTCATGTAGTATCTTGCTTTTGATAGCTGTAACCGTCTATTGTCTTTTGTGTTTCAGTTACCACATTATTTCGTCGTTGTTACTGTTCTTTTTCTGGATGCCATGTACTGCTTTCCGTATTAATTGACCTGTTTTCTCCGCTGCTGTATTTCCTTTTTCATTACTACTTTGATTTGCTGCACTTGAGCCGAGGGTCTTTCGAAAACAACCTTTCTACCTCCACGAGGTAGGGGTAAGGTTTGTGTACACTCTACCCTCCCCAGACCCCACTTGTGGGATTACATTGGGTTTGTTGTTGTTTTTGTTGTAATTATTTCTTATTTCAAGAATTGTAACTTGAAAACACATCCTTTTTCCAGGACAGAACTTTGCACTTTTATCTGGAACAAGCATGGCTACTCCACACATTGCTGGAATTGCTGCTCTAATAAAACAGAAGCACCCTGGGTGGAGTCCTGCAGCCATTACGTCTGCAATGATGACAACTGCAGATGTAACGAATGGCTACTCTAGTACCCCTATTTTAGCCCAACAAACCAACCAGCTAACTCCTGCTACTCCTTTTGATTTTGGAGCTGGGCTTGTCAATCCATCTCGAGCCATTGACCCTGGACTTATTTTTAAGGCAAGTTTTAAACACTATGTGCTGTTTTTATGTTCAGTTCCAGGAGTCGATGAGATGTCTGTAAGACGAGCGGTTGGAGTTGGATGCCCGAGTAAGAAAAAAGCATGGTGCTCGGATTTAAACACGCCAAGTGTGACAATTTCAAATTTGGTAGGCTCAAGAAATGTGATCAGGAGGGTGACTAATGTCGCTGGTGTAGATGAAACGTACCAAGTGATCGTGCAAGAGCCTCTGGGCGTGAGTGTTTATGTAAGGCCACGAGTGTTTAACATCATTGCAAAGGCTTCAAAACATATTACCTTTGCCCTAAATGCAACTCAAACAACCAATACTTACTCATTTGGTGAAATCGTGTTCCAAGGTAACCAAAACCATACTGTTCGAGTGCCTTTGGCTGTGTTTGTAAGCAGCACTTTACATTCATGATGCTCTTGTATATCTCTTCAATAAATAAAGTTTTGCATTCTATCATACACTGTAATCAGACTGTAATGCAGTTTACCTAAATAAGAGAAAATCATTCAGGTAACCTTCTTCTAAGCTCCAATAAATAGGGGAAAGAAAAAGAAGTAAAATGAAGTGATCAAAGGAGACATGAAAGTAAGATTTGAAAGAAATTATCAATCTTCAGTTTGTTAATTGATGAACCTTCGAATGCCTTGATTCTTGGACTCAGGTGTGATCGTTTGTTCATCGATGGCTCTTCCGTAGTGTAGCAAAAACTTTGGAGAGTAGACCAGGCTTTCTTTGAACCTGAAAGAAAGAAAGTGAGTGTTTCTTATAATACTGAGATTTCTGGAAAAGCCAGAGTTGTATATTACTCCCTTCGTTTCAATTTGTTTGTCTTACTTTCCTTTTTATTCCGTTCTCTTTCCTTTTTTCATAACTCTTTAATTCTAACTTTCCACGTAACATGTTTAAGACCATAAGATTAAAGGACATTTGGGTACATTTTACATATCCTTAGTTTAAGACCATAAGATTCAAAAGTCTTTTTTACTGTCTTAAACATCGTGCCAAGTCAAAACCAGACAAACAGATTGAAACGGAGGGAGTATAACTAACTTTATAGTAAGTGACTTACCTGCAAACTTTTCACCATGGCTTTTATTTTATTAGTTTTAGAAGCCATATTCTTCTTTTTCTTGGATTTCTTATTCTGAGACATGAATGATCTGAGGAACCTTGGCATAACAAATTTCCAGTTCCCCATACAAGCTGGTACACTTACATATTTTGGCTTGTTTTTCACTGCAACAATCTGGAAAAAAAAAATACTTCTGAGGACAGTAAGAATCATTGCTCATACAAAACATGTTAAAGATAGTTACAAATACTTCTATCATAAAACATGTTAAAATTCTTTGTCAGTGTAAATAAGTTAAATCCTTTAGCGAATGCATATATTAGTAAGATACGAAGTTTAGAACCTGAGAATTCTGTCTTTGGACTTGCTGTGGAACTAATGGTGTTGATGGCTTTGATCGATTCGAAACTCTAAGATTTCTTGAGTAATCAAGAAGTTGAGCTTTCCTATTGTATCCTCCACCATTTGCAACATGTCTAACATGAAGATGTTGATGTTGATAGTGATGAAATTTGTTGTTTGTTGAATTGCTCCTCCTTCTTCTTGGCCCTTCTACAAGAACAGCTACATATACAGTCCTTTCTCTCAAATATGTTACCTAAACAATCCAAAAAGAAAGAATTAACCATCATTTTCTCAACAAAAAACTAAGGATTATCATAGCACTAACCATTCTTGTTGGCATTTTCTTTTTTATTGATATCGTTTGTCAGAATCAAGGGGTCTTTCTGTAGAAACCTCCACAAATACTTGTTTTCCGCTTCTCACAGCTGATCTTTCCACACCTCCGGATATCGAGGGGAGTGAAAGAAGTATAGGTGAAAATTTTGGTGTAAAAGGTAGAAAAATGAAATAGGAAAATGTTGGTTGATAGTTTATATAGAAAGTGGAATGCAGGCCTAAAGAAGAAAGATAATTAAGTATTAATTCATTGTTAATATCGTAACCGAATAATATTAAAATAATTAAGGAAAGGTCCTTCCAAATATGAAATCTAAATTATGATTAAGATACATAATTTTAAAAAGTAAACAATGAATTCTACTTTGAAAAGGTTGTACCACTATTTTGTTATTGCTTTATGTTTACTTTTCTTTCTCCATTTGTCTTTATCATTTGGTTGATGATAAAGTAGAAAATGTTTGTGTTTATATGGTTAGTTAATAGGGACTTTTAAATCATTGAACTTGATGAATCACATAAGAACGCCACTTTCGAATGAGCTCTGCAATACGCAATTCAAATTTAATCTGAGTTTCAATACGGACTTCGGTATGCGCTCTTTCGAATGAGCTCTGCAATACGCAATTCAAATTTAATCTGAGTTTCAATACGGACTTGGATATATCATATAGCAACAAAATGGAATTTTTAAATTAATGGATTTTTTATAGTTAAAATTTTGTCCAATGATAATTAAGAGCTAATTGTAGATAACAATCTACAATGAACATGGACAGGTAACTTGAGAAGGTGGATAATTAATCTATTGTAACTGATAAATAAAATTTTATTTTAATTTACCAGGACTATACATGCTTTAGACAAAAAGATAACTAATGCAATATTTAGAAAGCACAACTTTTTTGCAATTAGTATCCTTAGTATGTTATCTTGAAGAGGTATTTCGAATTTCTCATAGAATTTTGGATATTTATAAAAAGATTAAGACATTAAATATTATCTTTCTCAAAGACAAGTGTTTCCGACGTTTTCAGTAATCAATTGTTTCACAAGTTTGTCCATATTATCATACGTTCAAGATATACATTACTAATTGCCCTCAAATTACGGATAAAATTTAGGAGAGAAGAGTAAAGAAATAACAAAGTTATACTCACAAATATTTTTATCAATAAAATCTCTATTTCATCATATTTTATTTGTGACGGTAATCAATTTCCATCACTTTAAAATTTGTTAGAAATTTATTGCAAGCAGATCTCATATGCAGCAAAACACAAATAGGGAAACTTTGGTCATCTATTAGACCCCACTATACCAGCCTATGGTTGGTAAGCAATCTTCTATAAAGTGCTAAGAATAGAATGAAAATCCACTTGGGATACCTTTGATTGTTACATGTTAATCTTCCTCATTCACCTTTTGGAAAATCTCCTCTAAGCTTACACAACATTTCCTTTATACAGAATTTATATCTGTTGAACATCCTTACCAACTTCCTCAAATGTTAACTTAGTCATCAAAATCTTCCTCACCATCCAAACTTATGATTCATAATTGATGAAGAAATAACAACAGCAATACCCAATGAAATTTTATAAAATGGGGTTTGGAGAAGATAAAGTACATGCGATCCTTAACACTCTCTCTGAGGTAGATGGGTTGTTTCCTAAAGACCCTCGGCTCAAGCAAATCAAAATAGTAATAAAAACGGAAAAAAAAAGGTAGTATGGAGAACCATGATAACAAATAGCAAAGCAATAACAACTATATATATGCAAGAAACCGTAACAATAACAACAAGGTGCAATCACCTAAACCGCAGATGATATAGACCAAAACTATATGAATAGGCTAATACTATACCAACATGGTGCTATTTACTACCACCAGCCCAATACATGAATAAGCTAGTAATAGGACCACTCTTAACTACCTATTAAACTTCTACCCTTATCCGCGACCTCTATACCCTCTTATCTAAGGTCATGTCCTCGGATATCGTGTCGAATGACTAATCACCCCCCCCCCCAAAATACTTCTTTGACCTACCTCTGCCTCGACCCCACTATATCCAACCTTTCACACCTCCTCACTAGGGCATCACATGCCCAAAGCCCAAACTATCTCAGTTTCTCAACTTGTTCACCATAGAGGTCACTCTCACTTTGTCCCGAATATCTTCATTCCTAATTCTATCACTACTCCTAGTATGCCACAACACATTCATCTCAACATCCTCATTTCCGCCACTTGCATCTATTGAACCTAAGAGTTCCTAATTGGCCAACACTCCGCCCATACAACAAAGCCGGTTATAATTGATGAAGATGATGATTCTAAACCAATTGCCAGTTCTTTTCTCTTTTTTTTTGGCTTAATTCAAGGGCACCTGGGAGAGTCCACTGCAGACTTACCTTTTGCCAGTATGAACCTATCTTGTTCCAAACCTGAGTAATGCCTCAAAACACTAAAGAAGAATAGAGTTACAGTATCTACAAAAAGGCTCCAGTTCGAAGCATGACTAAGCAATCTGACAAAATAATATCATAGATCAGCTAAAAGTTTGTTTACTACAGAAAAAAAGAGAACAGATTTTACTGTCAAACAACAAAATAAGAAAGGAAAGAAAATACAATTAGAACTAAACAAAATGGTGAATACAGATTTTAGGCTCTCTTTTGACTAGCATTGTGTCATCACCTAATCGCAATCTTCCAAATATATGAAAATCAAAGCTTAAGTGAGAAATGTGTTCATGAGTCCTTTGAACTGCTTGAGTTCTCGTCTTGCCAAGACGCTTGCCATTGCTTGTCATAAAAAGTAGACTCATCCACCAACTTCTTGAGTGTTTCTATATCCTCATTCTTGCGTATCAGAAGCACACCGGCCACAGCTACAAACAATAGTGTTTTGCAAAAGAAGTTGCCCATTTGGTCAACAAGGCCTACACCAGTCAAGCTATCCACAAAATAGGCCATTAAGAAACCAACCATCGCAGCACGACCTGCATTAGATTTACACACGCTCTATTAGTTCGGTTCAGTAAAGATGTATCTAGCGGTTTGTATTTTGAGAACTGGAAAAAACTGCCGGAAATAGGGTATGAGCAAACCATTGAGAAGTTCAGCTTCCGGGAGATGGAATCTCTTCATCCATGCCCACCAAGGAATAATGGAAGTGTCAAAAAGCACAGGGTCTTCATTACTTGATGACTCTGGGTTATCTTCCAACCATTTCCTTCTCCTAACCTCTGCAAATGAATAACCATTCGTCTGTTATTAAATCCAGCAATATCATATGAATGCCCCAAAAAGGATGCCTAGAGTAGGTCATACGGATGATGTTTTCCACTCGAGCTAACACAATGTATGATTGGGAGACACCTCTATTGTAACTTGTAAGTACACGACGAGGAAGAAGAAACGAAAAGTTAAAAGCTTTATGGTGTATTGAGCCGAATGTTAACTGCTGCCTGACTAAAAGACCATAACACCTCAATTCAAAATGAAATGAAGGAAAAACAGCAATACGTAACCACATAGTTTTCTGGCTTAATTCATACACATATCTCTAATTTAAGACCACAAGATTCAAAAGTCTTTCTTTATTTCTTAAACTCCATAGCCCATTCAAATTAAGACACTTAAATTGGGACGGACGGAGGGAGTAGAGAGCTTTATCTCTAGGTTCCTCCGAGTTTTTTTCAGTGTTCATCAGCTCCCCTGCTTATGGACTAAACACAAAACTATTACAACCACTTCTTAACAATGCATTTTTTTCTTCTTCGTATAGTCCAAATATCAGTATTAGACAAACTCTTCATGCTATTCAATTTAGGGGAAAAGTTGTAGCGGATAGAAGCTTCATCTGGAACAGCATTTGTGTGTAGCCAAACTGAAGTACAATTTTTGTAATCATAAATCAAATAATTGAGCTAAAATAAAAGCATATCAAAAGAACACAAATCAAAATTAGTGGAAAAAAAGGTTTAATCAATTACCAGCATCAATAACAGAATCCCAATGGGTCTCTCCATCTTTCTGAAATTGCTTCAAATCCCAAGTCCCACCAACCCATCTCGGATCTTGAAACATCCTCACAGTCTCCGGTGCCGGAGCTCCGGCGGAAGCCACCGGCGGTGACCCATTAGAGCCTACAGAAGCCTCATTTGATTCCTCAACTTCCTCACTACCATCCTGAGCTTTTTCTTCGGGTATTTCCTGCTCTACAGTAACAGAAGAAGAGGAAACAACACCACCAGACCCATTATCAGTGGCCTTCGGAGAAACCAAGAAAGAGAAATGGGGTTTCTTGAAACTTAGAGAAGGATAAGGTTTGGGGGTTAGGTGATGTTTTGAAGGGGAAAGCGTAGGGAAGTGAAGTGGAGGAGATGAGAATAAGGCCATTGACATTCTTGTGGCTGATTGAAGAAAGCTTAAGCAAAGAAAAAGAAGAGCTTTCAGGTCATGGCAAAGTGATCTTTCAACAATCCTTAGCCGCAGAAATAAGCATATGACTTCTGGATGTTACTTACATATAAATGACTTAAGTATATAAGTATTTACCTAATACATAAACGTGCCTATTAACTTACTAGTGATATTTATGTCTTTTAATTCTGAATGTGCATAAGTAAACAAATGCATTATATGTGTCGATTCATGTTCTACATTGTGTCATGTGTAATTTATGTTATGTATGATATGTGTGTCTACTTGTTCAATTTTATACAAATTTAAAGTGGAAAAACATAATATCGGTTGAGATCAAGTTAATGGATACGTTTATATATTATATCTTTCAGATTATTTATTCATTGATGATGCTCTCTTCTCCATTATGCTCAACATGATTGCTTTACTGTTATATTTTCTTCATATACTTGATATTATTATGCGTTACTTAAGTCAAGGCTTACTAAAAACTATTGATCTACCTTCACAAAGTAGGAGTAAGGTTGTGTGCACACCAATTTTTTTTTCAAACATCACTTGTAGAATTACGTTTATTAATTGATAATGCTCTCTTCTCCATTATGCTCAACATGATTGCTTTACTGTTATATTTTCTTCATATACTTGATATTATTATGCGTTACTTAAGTCAAGGCTTACTAAAAACTATTGATCTACCTTCACAAAGTAGGAGTAAGGTTGTGTGCACACCAATTTTTTTTTCAAACATCACTTGTAGAATTACGTTTATTCATTGATAATGCTCTCTTCTCCATTATGCTCAACATGATTGCTTTACTGTTATATTTTCTTCATATACTTGATATTATTATGCGTTACTTAAGTCAAGGCTTACTAAAAACTATTGATCTACCTTCACAAAGTAGGAGTAAGGTTGTGTGCACACCATTTTTTTTTTCAAACATCACTTGTAGAATTACGATGAATATATTATTGTAGATTAGTTATTTAATTTGTAGTTTTGTGCTTTTTTGAACCCATTCCTTTAAGTTTTGTCACTTAAAATGTAAGTATAACTTTTCTTATACTAATCAAGTTAAGTCAACCTATAACATGTAATCAATTCTTAATATCAAGTCTGATGTGAAAAACTAATGATATACTATGGCTAATTAATGTATATACTTAAACTCAATCAAATAATCAGTGTCTTTTATTAACCAATCTTGTTATATTAGTCAACAATTATACTTATGTCAATCTAGCATGATTTACAAAGCAATTAGTTCATCAATCTCTAAGTAATGCCAATGTATATTATTTACTCTAATTAGATCTCTGATAATCATAATCATATATAAACCAGTTAGCAACCTAATTAACCTAGCTAAATTATTAGGCTTAAGGATGCATTTCATTTTTCAAATATGGACCACACAATGCTAATTTGAGATATGGTAGGCCAGTGTAGGTTTAGCCCAACTTTACCCTATTGGCCCAACTAGATTACATGGCAGCCTAGTTCAATAATTTTTGTATTTGATTTTTAAAATGTCATATTAAGATCAAATTAATTAAATTCGGTATGATTCGATTTTTTTGTTTTTGTTATTGGCTTCAATGTACAACACAATAAAAAGGTTTATAAATGACTCTAGAATATAGTATGTATTATTGTTTAAAGGTTGGATTGAAAATTAGGGTTATATTAAGTCAAATATCGCCGTCTATGATAAGAGGTATTCTAGTAAATCAGAAGTCAAATAATTAGATTAAAATCTTACTCCCTCCGTTCACTTTTACTTGTCACTGTTTGATATGACACCCCCACTAAAAAAATAATTAATGATATAGGACCAATTTGGTTTAATTGTGCTATTGGCAAGGCTTTTACTTCAAGCTCAATGCCATTTTGATTCATAGGGGTTTTCATCTCTCAAAAAGACAAAAAAATAGTTCAATAAATTTTGTATTTGATTTTTAAATGTCATATTAAGATCAAATTAATTAAATTTGGTATCATCTAATATTTTTTTCTTTTTGTTATCGGTTTCAATTTACAATACAATAAAAAGGTGTATAAATGACTCTATAGGTTGTGGTGAATATAAGGGTTGTATTAAGTGAAATATCGATGTCTATGACTAGAGATGTTTAAGTAAAATTAAATTAAAATCCTATTAAACCTATGAAAGAAATTATAATTTGAAGAATATTTATCATTTTCTTAAGAAAAAAAAAAATTTAAGTCAATTGATTGTCCATATATAAAAATTGAAAATATAAATAATGTTGCAGTTTAACCCTCAAGCGTCTAAACCATGATTTCTAGATTGTCTGGACTATAAACACAAAATTAGTTGCGTGATTTATAAAAATACCTTGGAAATAATGATATTAAACTTTTGACTTCGTTTTTCTCATAGGTAAAATTTTAAGTTTATCATTTTATTTCATAGGCAATATTTAAAAAGAAAATTATCTTAAAATTTTCCCCAATGAAATAAATGGAGGTTAAAAGTTCAAGAACATCTATTGGTCATCGAGTGTAATAATTGGATCGGCCCATCATATGCATGATCATGGGCTTTAAAAACGGGTCGGGTTAACCCGAGTCTTCATCAATTCAATCCCCACTCCCTAATCCAATCCTTCACTCTTCACTCTTCACTCTCTTTGAGTTTCAAACGCAATGGAAGCTGTCACTATTGCTTCCCATTTCTCACCGGCTACCGGAATCCGGCTGTCATCTCCGGCGAGTTTCCGTTCCTCAGCTCCCAAACGGACTCTGAGATTTTCTCCTCCTACGAAATCTTCTCTATCGACGAGCTTTATCTCCCCTTTCGTCGGCGGCAGTCTATTCTCGGACTTATCGGGTCAGAGAATCCGACCTGATTCTCTTTACCCTTCTTCCTCAACTGGCTTTATCCCCAAACGTGCCGTTGTCACTATGGTAACGACTTATTTTGACTTCTAATTTTGTTCTGTTGTTTCTACTTTAAACTCAAATTAGTGGTTGAGGCATAGATAAGTACGTTTTTTTGATACTTAAAGATGATAACTTTAGCATGATATGTTGCTTATGGGGAAGTTCTGCTGTGATGGTAGGTTTATGGGTATCACACATTAGTTGATGCTACATAGTAAGGAGGGTTTGAATAATGGTATGCCTATCATAATGCAGGGATTACAATATGTAATTATGTGTTAATACAGAAATAAAAGAAAAGACAGACTTAGGAGATCAATTTTCAAAATTAATTCAATTAGTGTGGACATTCGGGTGAAATTGAGGATATTGTAGGTGGTTCAAGCTACCTAAGTCTTGCTGGGTAGAGTTACTTGGTACTAATGTAGTTGTGCTGGTGGGAGGTAGCATGTGCCCTGTGGAATAGTCGAGGTGAGCACTAGCTGACTGGGCACCAACCGTTATAGGAAAATTAGAACAATATAGAAACTTATAATTCATCTGCCTCAGTTGTTGGATATGATAGTCTCTGCAAGAAAATGTTGGCAGGCACTTAGCAGTTTGTGTCTCAAACCAAAAGTATATTGCTTGGTTGGTTTTGTAGAAACTGTCGAATCGAAACTATAATAATTCATGTGATTTGGTTTCTGTGTCATATTTATCATAGTAACCTGAGAAGGCTTTGTACTTTTGTTAAGTGGATTGTGATAATCTGTGTAGAAATATCAAAAGAGGCCAACCATTTTTAGACATCCAAGAAGTAAACTAAACATTGTAAGAAAATGGTAACTGAGCTAACTTCACAATACATATACAAGTTGAGATATTTTTGCATATGTCAAAGTATCCAAAACATGAACTAGTCAACTAGGAAACTGAAATCGTCATACCGGATGACTAGAGCTACGGTTTGTTTTTTCCTTCTTTTTTTTGGAAAAACATAGGATGGTTTTGTTTGAATAATTGAATTTAGATGCTAAGCCGCCAAATGAATATGTAAACACCCAAGAATGTGTAAAAGAGCTTTATGGGTTATGGAGAGGGAGTTTAGTTGCGTAATTAAATCAGTAGTCCATATATAAAAGGAGAAGTTAATAGTCAGTTCTTTCTTTTGAGAGATTTGGACTCTGGATATCATGGATGAGTGGTTAAGCTCCAAAGCTATATTATGCTATCGTCCATATGGATTCAATCATGTGGTGCTCTTTTGATGAAGAAGGGGTAATCAGAAGTCATTCTAAATCAGGTTTAGAAGATGATAGTAGGTGATGGGAGTTCCCATCATCTGGGACGTAAACATTTAGAAAACATCCAATTGTTGTGTGACAACTCTTCCAACTGGTAACTGTTATTGCCAAACTTAACTCCATACTTTGCAGTTATGGTTCAGCAGCTTTATATAACTTTAGGCAGTCCAAAGATTAAAATGGTCAAGAAACATGGACCAAATGGTCATGCTTGGAAGTGTCATTCTTGCTCTGCTGTCCCTAATTGCATATTTTGGAATGCTAGGAATGAGAGAAATAATAGGTGCTTTAGTGATAGGGAGGGACAACATTTCAATTGTAAAGGCCAGATGTTTAAAAGTCTATATGTGGAGCAAGAAGAGTAGTGTTTCTGATTGGACTCACTGCTACATTTTATGCAGTCCTTAAATCTATAGAAGGATGCTCTATTTGTAGTTGTAAATTTGCAGTACCTTCTTGATTCTATTTAATAAAATTCTTACATTTTCATCCATAAAAAATACAAAAAATATTAATATAGTCAGACTCAGGCCTAGTCCATTTGATCCTGAAGAGTTTTATTTTGGGCTGCTTCAGAGTTTTAAGTAGCTTTAAGGCCTGAATAAAAGACATAATAGATGAGTTTGATGATAGAAGACGTACAGGAGAAAAAACAGATAGGACTAGGATAAAGCAGAACAAAACTTGGAACAGTTTTATGTGACTGCCATTGCTTATTTAGGAACTCTCTTCAAACTGGTATGATGTCTTGGAAAAATGATCTGCAGTTCATCGGGTTATATGTTTCTTACCGCTGGAAATTTGTTAGACGGAAAGTCTGATGACATAGGAGAAAAAGGCTATTTTCATAAACTGCTGATGATAGTCTGTGTTAACATAAAGATTTTGGGTCATTAGAATAGGAAGTAGTGGAGGCAGCGAGCTTGGAGGAAGTATTCTTTCAAGTGTTATCAGTTGATACGTTATTATCACAAACTTTTGTATGTATGCCTACAGATCAAAAAGAAAAAAAGAACACTTCTGTATGTTCCTTTTTATCCTCATTAATGTGATGGAATTTGAATGGAAAGTAGTATCAGTATTTTCTACTCTGACTTTAATGCTCTAACCATGTCCACATTATTGGTGCCAGGTTATTCCTTTCTCAGGGGACCCATCTCAGGAACATCCTCCTGATTTAGCATCTTACTTGTTTAAGAATCGAATCGTTTACTTGGGCATGTCTCTAGTTCCATCAGTGACGGAATTGATTCTAGCTGAATTTCTTTACCTTCAGTATGAGGATGAGGATAAGCCAATCTATCTTTATATAAATTCTACTGGGACTACCAAGGTTAAAAATGGTTGCTATCTTTCTATTTGTCTTGTATTTTTTTATCATCTCATGTCCTTGATTTCCTGGTCAAATGTTCAGCTGGTTGTATGGGTGTTTTTTCTTCACTAATTTTCTAATCACTACTTTTTCTAATGAAATAGCTTTATAAAAAAGGTTGAAGTTTGGTCTAAATGTAGCAAATGAAGAGTAGTTTTCAATTTTCATTTCATTTAATAGGTGCTACTCCGAGGTTCTTCTGTAGGTATTGCTTGCTAGAGGATAAACTCGAACGGGTTAAAATTTATTGCTACAGGCGCTGTGCGTCTATGTTGCTCGGACTCTTCATAAATGTCAGTGGGTGCGTGTCGGAATCTCCAAAAGTAGTGTATTTTTGGAGAATCCGTGCGGCTGTGGCATCGAAAGTGAAGAGTCCACGCAACTTAGCTGTATGTGATATATGTTATGATCATGTTTAGAAACAACTAAAACCCCTTTGTTTTACCAATTTGACCCTTATATTCTTCCAACTTGAAGTAAGTTGAGTATGATATTGACAATTCATTTGAAAGCCACTCTTGATGCATTTCTAGTTTCAGAAATGCACTATACGAGCAGTTCTATGAAAGTAAATTGTGGTCTCCTTCGTTTCTCTGGAAGCACATTTTGAGATCCTTATCATTTTAGTTGTTGTAAGCTCAGTTTGAGTCTCTACTAGGCTTAGTTTGAACCTTGTTTACTTTTGATTACATATAATGCAGACATGTTTTTATCATACTTCTAGATAATTTTCTATTTTACAGGGTGGTGAAAAGTTGGGTTATGAGACAGAGGCGTTTGCTGTATATGACGTTATGAGGTTACATATCGCTTATCTATCCATTTTGCTCATTTGAGTAATATTTGAAGATGCCTGTTTAGTGTTGTTTTTTGTTTTTATTTAACTCCTAATTTGTTTTTCTGGTAGTGATTCTATGATAAAAGACCTGAATGATAAGATTTTTGTGTAGATAGAATTTTGGTTCTTCAACAAGATAGATTCAGAATAGATCCTTCAGTTTGGTTGTTATATTGGAATCTTCAGTCATTCCTAATATATCTTTACCAGAAAAAAAGATGTAAAAGTGTTTCGACCTTGGTAAGCCTCTCTCAAGTTATTAGTTGATGTGATGAAGGTGCACCGGAAATGAGAAAGCTGTGATAGGTTGATCTGCAGAGAAGTATGGTTCTGTTTGTTTGTTCAGAAGGATATTCACTCAGAAGTATATTGGGACAGAGGAACGGAGCCATAGTGCTCGCTTTCATTCCATATTCTAGCTGTTATAATAAATTACATGACAAGACGCAACTAGAGAACGCAATGTTAAGTTATTTTGGCAGCTGAATTTGTAGGATTAGAAACCGGATAATTTATACAAGTAAATAGGAGTGCAACATAATTTTGCTCATCAAAATTTGGATATTCAGAAAAAGAGTATGGATGGTTTAAACTCAAGTGTTGTAGTATATTAGCTGTGTGTTGCAATACAAAATGTAGGTCTCCAGTTGATATGAGCAATTGCCTGCCTGTGTTTCCTATTTTTCTGTTTTCACAATTCACTAGACGTTTGAGTGTTCCTTGCTTGCACCAAAATGTAACCTTAGACTCTTCTGTTCATACTAAACCATTTGTTATCCGAAGTTATAATTTGTATTAGCCATTATTGAAATCCTTTTATCCAGCTAAGGTTTGTATTAAGGATCTAAAAATGAATGAATAAAGTTGTCCGTTCTGTAACAATTAAGTTTTTTAGATGAGGTGGTTCACACAGTTCAACATAGTATTAAAACAAGCAATGGTCCTTGGTTCGAGTCTCCCCATCCATCAAAAAAATATTTTCACTTGCTTAACCTATGAAAAAGAACCATGCTGTGTGTGAGAGGGCATGCCAGACCTAAAATATATAAAGTGTCCAATCTCTAACGTATTAAGCTTATAGATGCAGCGGTGCCCACAATTCAACATTTTGTATAGATGTTTCTCAGCAGTTTAATAAGCAATATTGTTTTTCTCGATTAAGTAATAATTTTTCATATATTTAATACTAAGTAATATTGTGTAAAAATTAAAAAAAAAGCTTTTAAACTACAACAATGGTTGACATAAAGACTTATTTATGTAGATTATTTATAGGTGTTCTCAGTATCAATACTTTCTGATATTTCTGCTCTCATGCCCTTGTTTCCGCTACACTTGAGGAACTTAATGATATAATTGTTCTTCTGGGACTCCTTTGTTTCTTTTAGTAATCTGCAACAGACACCTTTACTTTTTGTTGCAGTTACGTCAAGCCACCTATATTTACTCTGTGTGTTGGGAATGCATGGGGAGAAGCTGCCTTGCTTTTAGCAGCTGGTGCAAAAGGAAATCGTGCTGCACTGCCCTCATCTACAATTATGATTAAGCAGGTCATTTGGAGGCCTTTTGTGTTTCTGTCTTCCTTTCTCCCTGTTTGCTCCCATTTCTTGTTTATATCATCTAAAATATTCTCTGTAACCTGGGTCGAGCTCGTCGCACCGGGATTGCCTAGTGCGGGTTACCCCTGTGTGGTTTGCGAGTTATTGCATAGGAGCGGGGGTTTTACCCTGTGCGCACCCAAAGGGTAGCGGCTGCTGGATTCCCTTAATATAAAAATAATAATATATATTCTCTGTAAACTGTCCCTGAGTTCCTCTAAAAAGTCCCAATCTTGCAAACACATAACCATGATATTAAAGATAGAGCGCACCCAAAGGGTAGCGGCTGCGGGTTTCACTTATCATAAAAATAAAAAATAAAAAAAAAATTCTCTGTAACCTAACCTGTCCCTGAGTTCCTCTAAAAAATTCCAATCTTGCAAACACATAACCATGATATTAAAGATAGAATTGCTAATGCATATATATCTTTGCAGCCAATTGCTCAGTTTCAGGGTCAAGCAACAGATGTTGAGCTCATGCGGAAAGAAGTAAATAATGTCAAAGCGGAATTGGTAATCCTTAAAATTTCTGTTAAGCTTAGTGCTTGCTTACCGTGACAAAAGTTCAAGCGACAACTTTGCTTTTAAAGATGTTCATTTTCTGCCTTGCGATACACATTTGACATTTCTGAAGGATCAAAGATGAGTACTATATTAATTAGCCTGATTTTCTAACTTCACACATTTATTTTTAAGGTGAAATTGTATTCAAAGAATACTGGAAAATCACCTGAGGAGATTGAAGAAGACATAAGACGTCCAAAATACTTTAGTCCTAGTGAAGCAGTAGAATATGGAATTATTGATAAGGTATCTCTATGAAGTAACTAAAAACTTTTCAACTTGTTTCCTGATATTAAAGGACCTGCAGTTCACATTGTAACTTAAATGTCTAAAGGTTCTATACAATGAGAGGGGAAATAAAGATAGAGGAATTGTATCTGATCTGAAGAAGGCCCAACTTATCTGAAAGGAGTCAAAAGTCCCATCAGCCATGAGACCACAGGGATTGAGGTAAGCTTCACTTAGCTAATATTAGTTTTGCTTTGCAAAGTAAGCAATCTCAAACATAAAAATTCATTTATAGGCCCAGGGTGGCATTTGGCATCTACCTTTCACCAGCAATTCATCAACAAGGCTATTTCTCATCATGAACGCTCCCTTTAATCTACAGATTGCTTCGAACTTTATTAGAGGCCACCAGTTGGGACAGCTATTCTACTTGTTTTATACATATCCTAGTCACTTAGATTCTGCATTCTGTGTTGGCTCACGGAGTAGCTTATAGAACACGTGTAAAGTTTGCAACTATTTTAGAATGTTTAGTTCTTAAGATGTTCCAACATTTCATTAAAATATTCTAACTGCAAGTCTTTACACCAATTTGTTAAGTGGAGATCTCAGAAAGGTGAAACAATTAGACCCAATATTTGTTTATTGAATGATAAAGCATCACAACTACTTAGTTCATCTTTCTTTTGTAACAATGAGTAGCAATAGTTTTGTTAGTGAAGAAACTGTGACCTTCACTCTGGACCTTTCCATCACTCCACGAAGTTCACATCCTCAATCAGACAGATGTTCACATCTGCAAAAATCTTCATTCCTCTCCACCACTTTACTTGAGTGCTGATGGTTCCCATATTTATTTAACTGAATGATACACATTAGCTTGAGCAACTACATATTCTAGAACTGAAATTGATAGTTCTTTTCGTGGGCGCCCCACCATTTCAATAATTGTCTCTCTTCTGGTCCAAAACTTGGGAAGAGAGACATCTGGAAGAAGGGAGTTGCTAGTTTAACTTGGTGGGGGATTTTATGCTTTACAACTTGCAGCTACAACTTTTGATTGTTCCCTTTTTGCTGGTTGATAGTAGCTTCATGATTACAACTTTTCTCTCTTGACTTTTTCCTGTTTAAGCTTCTAAAGTCATTACAGCTGACCCTCTCCATTTTTTATCCTAAAAAGACAAGTGTATGAAGCAGATATTAAGTGATGACAGGTTGAATTTGAATTTTAACAACTGATGTCTCTAGCTCTACAAGTGTGTAGATTATTTTTCATAGTGGAATGGAGCCATTAATGGAAAGTGCAATTTTGCTCACCAGTTCAAGTCCATTAGGGTCGCTGTCCAGCATTCTGGTATTCAGTTTGGTGTTTGCTATCAGTTTCTTGATCTATTTTTCTGTTTCATTTTTTCATATATGGTGCGAAAATACAGAGATTTCAGTTGCGAACTTATTATGTCAACTGTTATTTAGTCCAAGGGTCTATCTGAAACAAGCTTTTTTATCTCTACGAGGTAAGGGTAAGGCACTACACAGGGTATGTTGTGATTTTTTGCGTCTTTGAGAGGGTGGGTAATGTGATGGTTAACATGCCTTTTACGATCATATGGGCAAATATTAGGTGCTTGGCATAATATTGCAGACACTATTTAAAACTTAATAAGATTATCATTGAATGGCTTTGTTCAATTTTTTGATGGTAGGAAATTTGTTTGTTAGCTTAATTAACCTTTGATATTTACTCCCGTCCACTTTTAATTGTCATGTTGCGCTTTTAGAAAGTCAATTTGACTAGTTTTCAAAGTTAAATTAGATTACATTAATTTGATATTTTAAACAAAAAAATTAGATTATTCAAAAACTATACAAAAAGTACTATAAATTGCAATTTTTTATATATCAATATGATGAAAAAATACATCGTAAAATGTTAGTCAAAGTTTTTATAGTTTGACTCTAAAAAGGGAAATATGACAATTAAAAGTGGACAGAGAAAATATTTGTTTTAAATATAAGCACAATCCTTAAAAAGAGTTTTCTTTTTTTTTTTTTTTTTTTTACCCTTATTATGTCTTAAATATCTATGTTTTCATTAAATGTTTACTTTATTTATGTGTATCTTTTTATAATAATTGAGGTGTCTGTAGTCTTCAAGAACAATTATTATTAGGGGTAAAATGAAAAAATAATACTCTTTAAGAATAGATCATTTGAAACGAACTATTTTTAGAAATTATAACAGATCATTTGAAATGGAAAAATAGCTATGATGAGGCATTAATTGTCATTTAGACAACATGTGTGTCTAAATGACGAGGCACAAAGTATTTTTATGTATTGTAATATCTTAAATTTAGAAATGCCAGAATGAAATAATTTCTAGAAGACTAAACAAAGTTAACTGACTTTAATAACACTACTAGTATAAATTGAGTGACCATTCAAACGTTCAACTCAATTATGTGCTTTAGTATATCATCATAATTTATACATGGTAATCTCAAATTTCAAATATCATTGTACAATTGACAATGCATTGATTAGATGAAACACCAATCAAATAATAAAGCATTTGAAAACTCCAAGTGGGTAACAAATATTGGAAGTCACCTACCAATTACTCTTTGATAGTACATGTATTTAATTAGGGCTCTTCCAAAAAGTATTTTTATTTTAACAAAACAAATAAGGTGGTTGAGTGCTTTTCCCCCAGATTTTGAGTCTGGTTTCATAATTTGCTATCAGATTCTACGTATAGTCACTGGATATGACTTAGAGCATTTACTTTATTTGACAACTTCTTAGTGCGTTTGAACCAAACATAGGGATATTCCAAGTTATCTATTAACCCAATTGCTTTTATTGGTTAGTATTTCAATGATATATTCTGACCTGGCAACTTTATCCAATCTTGTATTAGTAAGCAAAATCTTGAGGGGTGTTTGGATTTTATCAAGGCTGTGTTCGGCACGAAGGAAAATATTGTAACACCCCAATTTTTTTTTTTCAAACTAAGACTCAAATTGTTCTTCGTAGTGAGTGAGATTTTACCAAGGAATTAAAAATTTCTTAAGTGTTAAGGTCACTAGATGTAGCACCTTGAGTTTAAAAAAGAACTAAATTGGAAATAGCAAAATCTGAAATTTTGCAAGTTATGTTTAAGTTATGAGTTTTGGGTCAACTTCAAACGACCATAACTCTTAGTACAAGATGAGTTAGGTGTGACATAAGATGTAAAATCAAAGGTCTTTGAATTATCTTTCCAACGCCACCGAGTTTGCTAAGTTTCGAGTTCGGATGAGTGAGATATGCCCTTTTGAAGTTAAGCTGTCCAGTTAAGGAAAATTACCCGAAAATAGTGAGGGGTATTTTGGTCTTTTCCTTACCAAATCCGATTTAATTCATTTTTAGTAAGGTTTTAAGGGTCTAATTATATTAGGTTCAATTTTATAATCCTAATATATGCCTAGGGTTTTAGTTGAGAGTTCAAAAAGAGAAAAGAGGAGAAAAGAGGAGAGGATCAAAGCGTTCGTCGAGGTTCTTGAGTTTTGTTGCGGATTTTCGCCATGGGTTTGATCCCTAAGAGGTATGTAAGCTCCCATAGTGTTGGGTTCGTTCACTCACACGCCAATCATGAGTTTCTTTTGTTAATCTATCCATAAATATTGAGCAATTTAATTTCTTGATGAGTTCTTGATAAGTGTTCTTGAAGTTTCCTTATCGATTAAGTTTTGATGTAAGATTCTACTTGGGTCAACTTCAAACGACCATATCTCTTAGAATATA
>JAJONR010006361.1:0-49722 GCA_029582245.1 Solanum etuberosum
ATATATAAATAAAATCATGATATGCAATTTATTAATTCGATATCTTCTGATATTCTATTGTTTATGAACTATATAATTTGCTTGTTTGATAAGATGGAAGAAATATTAGAGAAATTTTGATAGTTTTTATAATTTGTAGGTTTTTTTTTATGTTTATGAGAAAAATACAATTTGAAAATTTTAAATTATGTGTTCAAACAAAACTTCAGTTTCATGATCAATCTGATTTTAATTATGATTTCATATCGCCTCTTCAAATGGACCCTTAAAATTTAATTTGAAACAATGTTTATTTATGAAATCTCATTAAAATTTTAATTTCAATACTAAATTATGATTTCAAATATAAAATTCTCCAAAAAGTAGAATTTCAAAAACTAAACTACATGTAAAATTCGATCCATAAGTTTATATTTCTTAAAAAGACTCATACAAAAAAAAAACTCATCTTCAACGTGAAAAGATCGTGTGTACCATGTGAAAAATTTATATCAAAGAATAACTAATTACTATTATTGTTGACTAATAATTTTTTGTAAAATTATTTATATCTGAAAGTTTGTAATAGTATAGCATGTAATCACAAACATTTATTTATATAAGGAATATCAACATATGCGATTAATGAGACATATTTGAATATTGAGATATCTTGTTTATGAAATGAGCAAATTAATGACATGCGATTAATGAGGTGATAGTTCAGACTTCATGTTGCAAATTCACACTCCTAATAATTTAAATATGAAACTCAAAAAAATTAAAATAATTAAAATATATTTTTGAGCGATAACTCTTTATTCTTCCCAAATAAATCAAAGGAAAATAAGTAATTATTATATTATATAAATAAGTCAAAAGACATAACAATCCAAGAAGCTTCTCAAAGTACAATAACCAAATTACACTTGAAAATACAATAGAAATACAAATATCATCCGACTAACATATTTGACTTACTTTATCTATCGGAAATGAATTCAGAATTTTTAATTTATCGCTCTGAATTATAATTTTTTTATTTATTAGACTTCTTTTTGGATAATCTAGAGTTTATTATTGTCTGTTTGCATTTTGGGAGGATCACGCTTTGATGGAGGTGTTGAATGAACAGCAAGATCTACTTGTATTACAATTTTCTCTCTTTCCTGTATTTGAAAGAAAAAAAAATTAATATCCTTTTATAATAAACAATTAGAAAAAATAATAATATTTTTCTGGCTGGACTTGAACCGAGGTCACGAGGGCGGACACACTTTCAATAGTTTAGATATGAAACTAAAAAAATGATAGTTTAAATTTATTTTTTACTGTTAACTCAATACAATTTTAACCATATATATAGATAGTAAGACTTTCTGTCACTTCTCTTTCACTGCTCGGGTTATCCTGAAGCTGCTAACCTATCCCCTTCGACTGAACGACGGAATTCGACGAGGGCAGACACACTTTTAATAGTTTAGATATGAAACTAAAAAAATGATAGTTTAAATTTATTTTTTACTGTTAACTCAATACAATTTTAACCATATATATAGATAGTACAGATGAACCTCGAAAACAAAATACAAACATAATATATAGAAAAATTCGAAGAAGATATTCAGTTACCTCACATACCACCTTTGTTATTTCTTGTGCACCCTCCCCTGGAAGATAATATTATAATTATAGTTACACAAAAATAAGTATTAACTTTTTAAAGATGATTAAAAAAAAGTTTCATATATACCAAAGGAAATGAAAAATTGTAAGAAGAAAATACTTTTAAGAAATATAAATAGATTGATACCTTCTATGTTGATGATATCTTGGGATGGAGTCTCTTTTTCATCTCCTCCCTGTAATTTAAAAAACTATCAATATTTCACTTCTGAAAAGATTCATAAGGATTACTCTATCTTGAATCTCATTCCAAAGAACATTACTGATGATGATAACCAGATGCTTATTGCTCCTGTTTCTATGCAAGAACTTGAGCAAGTAGTTTTTTCTATGAGTACTCATAGTGCTCCTGGACCGGATGGAATGTCTGGTAAATTTTATCATTCATGTTGGGATATTATTAAGGATGATTTATTACGAATGATTCTTGACTTTTTTGCAGGCACTCCACTCCCAAGATCATTTACTCACACATGTCTAACCATGATCCCTAAAGTGGATTGCCCTCAACAGTTCACTGAACTAAGACCTATTAGTCTTAGTAACTTTTCTAACCAGATTATTTCTAAAATTATGAATCAAAGATTGTCTCCTTTAATGCACAAACTAATTTCCTCTTGTCAAACTGGTTTTATCAAGGGAAGGTCTATTACTGATAATATTGTTTTGACGCAGGAAATGGTCTATAATATAAATCAATCCCCTCAGACTGGAAATGTTGTCATGAAACTTGACATGGCTAAAGCATATGATAGAGTTGATTGGGAATATCTATGCATGGTGCTAAGAAGAATGGGCTTTGCTGAACTGTGGATTGACAGAATATGGAGGTTGATTTCCAGTGTGTGTTATTCTGTGAATTTAAATGGCTCAAGGCATGGATTTTTTAAATCTACCAGAGGCATTAAATAGGGTGACCCTTTGTCCCCTTCTCTTTTAGTTATTAGTGCTGAATTGATGTTGAGACTGATGAGCAATCTTCAAGAAGATGCATTTATTCCTTATTCTATTGAGAAGAGAGGCCCTTTCATAAATCATCTTTGTTATGCTGATGACACAGTTCTATTCTCTTCCGGGGATCCATCTTCCATTAAGAAAATGATGCATAAATTAGAAATCTATGAGCGTATTTCTGGACAGATGGTGAACAAGAACAAGTGTGGTTTTTATGTCTCTTCGAATTTGACTGATGATCAAATTAGGGAGACTGCTTCCATCACAAAGTTTAGCCACCTCCAATTTCCAATGCAATATCTAGATTGTCCAATATATACCGGGAAAAAGAAAGTTGTTTATTTCAACACAATGGTGGCCAAGATTTCCAACAGGATGCAAGGATGGCAAGGAAAATTGCTTTCTTTTCAAGGTAAATCTGTTCTTATCAAATCAGTTCTTCAATCCCTTTCTCTTCATATTATGTCTACTCTTTATCCCCCCTAAAACAACCCTCAGTCAAATTGAGATGATCATCTCCAACTTTTTCGGGGAAAGGAGAATCTCAAGAATAAAAAACATTGGATTAGATGGAGGGACTTGTGTTATCCTACTTATGAAGGTGGAGCTGGCTTCAGAATTCTTGATGATTATTGTAGGATCTTTTCTGCTAAGGCATGGTGGAACTTTAGAGCTAACAATAGTCTTTTAAGAGAATTTTTGAAAGCTAAATATTGTAAAAGAAAGCATCATGTCCAAAGGAAATGGTATTCTGGACAATCTCATAATTGGAGAAGATTGATGGATATTAAAGAAGATGTTGAAAAGTATGTGGTATGGAAAATTGGTCTTGGAAAAGGTGCACTTGCTAAAATTACTCAGTTTCATAATGCTCCCAGGAGAATTCTTGTTAATAGTTTTATAGAAAATGGATATTGGAATGTTTCTAAGTTGAGGAATCATATTCCTAATCAATTGGTTGCTGATATTAGAAAGATTGAGATCTCCAATAACAAAATTGATACTCCTATTTGGTCCAGTGATAACACTGGCAAGTTTTCCTGTAAAAGTGCTTGGCATAACCTCAGGAAGTGAAGGCCTAGTACCCTCACTTCTAACATGATTTGGCACAAGAAGCTTCCTTATAAGATATCCTTCTTTGTTTACAGAATGCTTCACAAAAGCATTCCTACTGATGATGGACTTAAGAGATTTGGAATTGCCATTCCTTCTAGATGTTGTTGCTGCATGACATATAAGGAAGAGACTATCAAGCATTTATTTTGTGATAGTGATATCGCAAGAAGAGTTTGGTCTTTTTTTTTGGATAATCATGTGTTATTAATATAAGGGATGGTGACACTAGATAAATAATGATGTCTTGGTGGTTAACCAAGACTAAAAATTTGATTCATGCTACTCTCCTCCAAGTTGTTTCTATCATCGCGTGTTGGTAAATATGGAAAAGTAGATGTGCATCTAGATATGACAACATCAGCATGTCTAGTAGACAAATCATCCAACAAGTGGGAAAGTTGACATCTATCTGTATCAGTTCCCAATTCCCTGATCTTCAGTTACTGATGGCATGGAAAGACATGTGTAAAACCATTGAAAGTGCTAAACAATCCTTTTCTTGTAGCATGGTTATATGGATGAAGCCTAATTCTGGTTGGGTTAAACTTAACTTTGATGGTTGTTGCAAAGGAAATCTGGGAAGTTTCGATGGTGGTGGTATTATCAGAGACCACAATGGAAACGTCCTCATTCCATGATAAATAATATCTCATTTATCCAATTTTATTGATTATGTTTAACTTCAAACCCTACCTTCACTCGTGGATTACACTAGATATATCATTGTTATTGTACATTAGTTAGACACAAAATTTTATTGCTAATGGGGATCCCTAATTCTGAAAGATTACTAGGGCGGTCATTAGGTTCAAAGTTGTATACTATTGTTATGGTACCGACAGATTCACTATTTTAGCGTCATTATCGGGCATTACATGTTGAGCTGGGTGCTAAGCGCTCCTGCGCTTCGCGAGAAGGAAGAAGGATGTTGCATCTGACACGAGACAACAAATTGACAGAGCTCTTGACGTTGCCCCTCATGTCACAGAATCAATATTTTGTTTTCAGCATGACTTTTTTATTATTGTGTTTGCTTTACATGCTTGATTTCAGATATGTTTTACTCAAACTAAGGGTCTATTTGAAAACAGTCTCGGTAACTCCACAAGATAAAGATAAGATCATGTACACTCCACCCTCTTTAAATTCCACTTGTAAAATTATACTAAATATATTAAATTGTTGTTTTATTATTAGCATAGCCAATTACATATATATCTACATTAAAAAAATGTGATCTTATGTAATAAACAGAAAGAAAAATATAGTTACCTCATGTTCCACCTTTGGTTTTTCTTGTGCCTCATCTCCTAAAGAATAAGGTCAATGATTTAAGTTACCCAAAAATAATATTTTATTTAAGATGATTTTATTTTTAAAAAAAGGTTTCATACTAAATTTAGTAAATAAAAAGAAGATGAAAAATAAGAAGAAAAATTAAATCTTAGGCATATGAAGAGATGATACCTTTGTTGTTGATATCTTGGGATGGAGTCTCTTTTTCAACTATTTTCTCTTTTTCATATTCTTCCTGTAATTTTGAAGAAAATAAAGCAATATATATGTGACAATATATATAATTTGTGAATATGAAATAAATAAACAGTAAAATATACAAAAATAATAAATAAAAAGTGAAAGAAGGAATTAAGTTACCTCCTCATATTCAACCTTTAGTTTTCCTTGTGCATCATCTCCTGGAGAATTATATTACGATCAAAGTTACCAAAAATAATATTAATTCTTGAAAATGATTCACAATTTTTTTTTTTATAAAAAAACTCATACTAAAAAAGCTGAAAATAAAATATTTAGACATATAAACAGATTATACCTTCAATCTTGATGATATATTGGGATAGAGTTTCTTTTTCAACTATTTTCTCCTTTTCATATCCTCCCTGTAATATCCTTCAATAATAAATAATATTTCCTCTGTCTAATTTTATTTATTACGTTTAACTAGAATACATGACGTAAGTATGAACAAAATTGTATACAAAGTATCAAAACTATCATTTTAAATGAGCGGTGGATGGGGGGTGATAAATAGGGTAAGCTTAATTGGTTTCGAACTGATTAACATAAATTGAATCAACAAACAAGTCATTATTTAATCCTATTAGTAAATAAATTGAAAAAATATAGTTACCTCCTCATGTTCCACCTTTGGTATTTCTTGTGCATCATCTCCTGGTGGATAATATTATAATTAAAGTTACAAAAAAATACAATAATATCAACTTCTTTTAAGATGATTAAAATAAGAAGATGAGAAAAAAAAATATGAAAAAAAAAGAAGAAAATTAAATACTTAAAACATATGAAGAGATGGTATCTTTGTTCTTGATATCTTGGGATGGAGTCTCTTTTTCAATTATTTTTTCTTTTTCATCTCCTCCCTGTAAATTTTGATGGAAAAAAATAATTCAATATCATTCAATTATCAATAATATTTCTTCATTTCAATATTTGATTAAAAACAAAAAAAATTAAAAAAATAAAAAGAATATCTGAGTAAATTGTATACAGATTATAAAAACCATCATTTCAAATGAGTTGATTGAATGATTTCAGGTGAGTAAAAAAAAAAAGGTTGAATTAATTAATGAGTCATTATTTAATTATATCCGTAAATAGGTTGAATCAAGAAGAGCTAATATATCGATAACTCCATATACTAATTGTCATTCAATTTTATTTGAACATTTGATTACGGCTTGTTCCAATTGAATATATAATAAAATATTTCTATAATTCTATTAGATATCGATCTAAAATTTGAAAGAACTCTTACCTGTATTTTCAAATGTCAATTATATAGAAAAGCTAACCACTTGAAATGTGTTACCTTCTTTAACTATACACATTAGTGTTAATAAATCATAAAATCTCAAGTGTGTTTCAATTGAGGCTGATGTATATAATCAAATGAGATGACATATTTTATGTAGTTAACTTAACTACCTAGTAAACGTTTGAGTGCACATACATTTTTTTCTTCAAAATTTGATCTGAAAGTTGGGAATACTTTATCATGTTTAAAAGTACAAAGTTAAAACAAATCATAATCTAAATGTCTAAATAAAATTTACTAACAAATTTAACAAAGTTATTGATGTATTAAGTATAACATAAATAACATGGTCATTCAAACACATTATTTATTAGATAATGAGACCATATGAACAGTACAATATCAAACAAAAATTACAAAAATAATAATTAAAAAAAAAATTGAAAAAGAAATAGGAGAAATTAAAATTACCTTCTCATGTTTCACCTTTGGTTCTTCTTGCATATCATCTCCTGGAGGATAATACCATGATTAAAAAATAATATATTTTTCTTTAATATGATTCTTGTTAAACTCTCACTTGGTGATTTTAATATAAAATTTTAGTTACAAAATAAATAAATAAAGAAAGAAATACTTAGGCATATAAAGAAATGATACCTTTGTTTTTTATATCATATGAAAGAGTCTCCATGGTTTTCTTAGTTTATTTCAACTCTTCAGAGCTGAGCTTTATATACTCATCACTAGGGGTGTTCATGGAAAATCAAATTAAACTAAATATCAAAATTAATTTTAAAAAATTGACATTTTTTTGTTTTTTGATTTTTCATCCAATGTGTAATATATATTCACATTAAAATTTGACTAATCTGAATTTACACCACACGTAGATCCTATTTGGGAGAGTTTCTTATACTTACACGACATATTACTTAAGTTACATATATTAATTGTGTAAAAATTAATGTATATTATTTCGGAATTTTAACTTGTGAGAGTAAATTAGTTATCATTTGAATAATATTAATACTAAATCAGGCATAAGCACAATTCTGGTCTTTACGTTATTGGAAAATTGTTTTTAATTCTTATGATATATGATTAAATATATTTAACTTCTAATTAATTAGAATGCATATTTTTATGGAAAAATGATCTGATATACTCTTCAACCTTGTCATTTAGACTTGATATACTCATCATTATAAAAGTGGTTCACATCTACCTAAACCGTTATAAAAATGATTCACATATACCCGCACAATTACAAAAGTGGCTCACATATAACTTCTTATCTAACGTCTAAAGTGAAAAAATAATTTTAATTTTTTTTAATTTTAAATAAATTCATGTAGGGTATGTATGATCCTTTCACATATGATTTTTTTTACTTCTTTAATTTGATTATCATTATTTGAGTCTCTTATTCTTATTTTATTTTTCTCTTTCATTGTTTTTTGTTACCCCTTCCAGGAGGTCCTTATTGCTCCCTTGGTGACTCAAACTCGCAACATTCTTTAGTGTAAATATATGAGAAATAAAATAATAAAAAAATATGAATGGAAAAAGAGAAAAAAAAGTAACCAAAAATTTTAAACTATTTTTTCTGGCTATATTGTAATTTCTTTTTTGTATCTTTAAAAAAAAAATCGGGCATAAATGATAAATTTTACAAGAAAGTTAGTGAGAAATGAATTTGACCATCAAAATAATAAATTCAAATTAGCATTAAAATCAAAGAAGCTCAAAAGAATACATGTGAGAAGGATAAAATTGATTTTTTCACTCTCGTTAGAAAAAAATGGTATACATGAGTTATTTGTGTGACACTAAAGGTATATATTCCACTTTTATAACGAAAAGTATATCAATTCTAAATAACAAAGTTACGAATATATCTGACCCTTTTCCCCATTTTTGTTCCAATCGCGTAGAAATCTGTTTTACTAGTGAAATTGTATAGCAATTTTCATGGGTCCAACATCAATGTGGAAAGTCGATGTGTATATCATAATCAAATTGACTATATTCTACTTTACCCTCTAACTTTTATGAATTGGAAACAATATTCTTTCCACGTTTTAAATGAGACGATTTTAATGCAATTTTTTTTAAAAAAAAACTGTATAAAATATATATCTTTTTCTAGAACTAAAATATTTAGATATTCAATTGCTTTGATTTGAATTGTCCGTAAAATGCAAAGTCAATAAACAAACATCAAATTCATGGATATTGAACCTGAATATCAATCCAGAAAAAGTAAAATATTTAATGGAAGGACGGAGAACACTTTTGAACAACCCATTATAATAAAAAAGTTTTATATTTGGAAATCAATTCATCAAGTGGATGGTAAAATTTATGGATATTATGCACTTGTTATACAACAATCCTTTAAAGGAAGAGCCAAATAGAGGAAACAACGGGTAGAAGAAATAGAGGTTTAAGCTCTAAAAAAATTTGAGATTTTGCTAAAATTTTACAAGAGATACTTATAAATCGAATCATATTAGAGTTTGTCAGAAATTACTTTGATACTACGATCATTGAGGGAACAATAGATTTAAATTGTCTAAAGGATCAAAATTTACCAATAATTAACTTAAAAACTAAAAATGTTATTAATACTTGTAATTATTTTATTTTTGACCTAATTATATAAATATTTTTATACAATCAATGCATAAAACTTCAACTCTGAATGAAGATTGTTCTTAAAAGACATTTTAGTTCGTTATAAACGTTATTCTCTGTCTCAATTTATATGATATATTTAATTTTCTTTTTAATCTTTCTCAATAAGATTATTACATTTCTATAATTTAATTTTAAAATATCTATATCAAATCATATTATATCATATAAATTGATACCGAAAAAATACACCTCTTACTCTCTATCAAGATAAGATGGTAACGTAAAAGAGGATTTTGACAGTTCGTAAAAAAATTACTTTTGAGTCAGAAAACTTGTAGTAATGCAAAAAAGAAGCAATTAATTAGGGCCACATAACTTTTTTTTGGGTAAAATTAGGACCACATAACTTTTCTTTTTGTACAATTATTACCACATAACTTTTTTTTTGGTACAATTAGGACCACAGAAATATTGCATATCTTACGTGTGATGATTACTATTGCAGATAATTCCTTTACATTATTGCACGGAAATAATTCCTTATATGCTTATTTCATTAACAAGTACTTTTTTATCGATGATTCATATATCCACTATGCGTACATAAAGCAAAATGCGGTGACAGATGCGTTTGCTAAATAAGAGGAGGATTGTTCAAATCTTCAAAATTAAAGAGATCACATATTTCACTAACTATCTATATCGATGTGAGACTTAATTTTTAATCATTGGTCAACACCCCATTACGCCAAGTGCTAACTATCTAGAGCGTGGAAAATTTAATTTAGGGGTTTCTTATTGGGTAAGATTGGTCCTACTATGATACCATGTAAAATAGGAGTTGAGCTTAACTTACACGCAAAAAGCTAGTTCAAAGGAAAGAGACTTGTCCAAACTTTATAAGGTGACCACCCATCTCATCAACCATCGTAATTAATAAGAAGAAGCAAAAACTTTCGCATATAGTCACTTACATTATATGTACTTTACCTAAGTCTGTTAGTACAACTCAGCTGGAAGAGATTCTATGCGAGAAGCAGTACTGAACCGGACCGGAGTATATATATAAATTTTTCACTTTGTTAGTATGAGTTTAATTTTCTACCTATAACCCCTGCACCCAAATTTTTTTTAAAGAAATAATATGCTAAGCCGCTTTAAGATGACAAACAGTTTTAATTAATAGGACCCTACCTCGTAAATTAATAACCAAAAACCTAAAACACAGAGGGGACATAAATTAAAAACTAGAAGTGAGACATTTTAAAGAGGTTTACCTGTAGATATATAACTTAATGATATGTAAGGATGAAACTAAAATTTTGAGTTTTATAGATTCTAGATTCTAAAAAATGTACTTTAATCACAAAAATTCTGTATAAATTATGTATTAAGTTCATTTCTTAACACAAATATAATGAGGATCTGAACCAAAGATACTGATCAATCTACCGAATTATATTATAAGCAAACATATAGCTCTGCCCAGGGGCGTAGATACAAAGTCTTTAGGGCCCTTCGACGAAAAATTATATTGTATATACTAGTAAAATAATATATAAAGTGGTTAAATAACGTATTCTGGACACCTTTAACACAACAAAGTGTTGTAGCCTAGTGGTTTAAGGTGCCTTGAAAGAGTCAAGTCTTTAAGTGTTTGTGAGTTCAAATCTCGCTAGCAGTAGCTTCATGAAATTTCTAGCTACGCCACTGGCTCTGCCCTGTCCCCCTCCCCAAATGACCTAATCGTATAAAAAAAATTACATAACAATATGTATATAAGTTAAACTCTACATTAAATTTCCTTCCCTAATAATATATTAGAGGGATCCATCCAACTAATTAGTAATAATAACAATAAAAAGACCCAAAGATCATTGTATAATTCTGATTAATTATATTCTTACAAAGAAAATACTCAATTCAGGTCCATCATTTGCATCTGGGCTCAACATATATAGGGTTTCAGCATCCTTTGATTTAACCACACGTTCAAAATGTGCCCTCATGTATGTCATCTCACCGTCCGGTCCTTCCACATCAGATTTTCCGGGTAAAACTCCGGCTCCCATCGACACCGGCTTAAGAATCTCCATCACATTAAGATCTTCTTCTGTGGCTTCTCTTTTAACACCATAACCATTTTTTTTACCATTACAATACATAGTCCATAATGGTTCTTCAAGAAGATTTATCTTCTCCTTTTTAACCCTTTTCTCACATTCTAATGCAATCCTTACCTAATCAATAGAAGTCGTAACTCGATCAGTGGAGGAATCAGAATTTTCACTAAAGTCAAATATATAAATAAGTAAACACACGAAACAATTGAATCATATAACAAAAATATAGTGTCATAAGTAGGGTTTAAGGAACATGTGTGTTTTTACTTTAAGTAAAGAGGTTATTTCTTATTAACCTTTTGACTTAAAAGATTCAACATATAGTATGTCAGTATATATAAGTATATATAAGACTTTCTTTTTATCATAATTTATGTTATATGTAATACTATTACTCTTTCAAAAGTCAAACATTTTTTTTTCGCTTATGATTTTTAAAAATACTTTTTAAACATTTTTAATTTAGTAACAATATTTTTCCTCTTTACGCCTCGTTTTCAAATATATAAATTTTATTTCAAAATTTAAAGCTAAAATATTAAGGAATATGAAAATGCTTCCAAACAAATGGAAAACAATATATATAACGTTTCTTTAATTACCCTAAAACATATACATTGAAATGAAAAATATTTCGATATTTGTTTTTCGAACCCTTTCACATAAATTGAGACATAGAAAATAATATTAAAGAAAAAATAAACCTTACCATGCCTAGATTCATTTCCTTCTGCAAAACATTTGTTTGCAAAGCAAGTTCAACAACAACGGTAGGAAGATTCCTAGGGTTTTCTTGAATGGAAAGACTAACACGTCCTTTTCGATATCCGAACAACGTTCCAGTGATTCTTGAACCGGCTATTATCCGGCTGTTACTATCCGGTAACCGACCACCGGGTAGAGAAGGGAGTCTGCATGCAGGTGTAATAATTGGGAACGATCGAAAAACGTTACGAAAAACTCGAAAAACCCTAGTCCGGTTTTTTTTCTTGGTTGAGTTAACCGGTTCAAGAAGGGATAATGGCGGAGTTGTTGTTGTTGGAACCGGTATTGAAGAAGAAGACGTTGACGATACGCTCGTTCTTGGTGTTGATGATGATTGTGGTGGTGGTTCGGCTTGATCCATTGTTGGTTTCCGTTTTTAGGGTAACCAACAATGGATGAGGAAAAATTACTCGCAAAAAAAAGAGGAAGAAAACACAAAAAGATTAAGGATGTTCAATTTGCATGCAAATGCATGCAAATGAAGATGGAGATAGGAGGGTGGGTAGGTAGTTGATTAATTGTATTTTGGTTTCTTGGTGTAGATGTGTTTGGAAAATGATATTATTTTGTTTAATTTTCTTTGGTTGGAATTTGGTTCCATAGATTTCGGAACCTGAATTTGTGGAACTAATTAAACAATACTATAATTACCTACTTAATTATTTAGAAATTTTTTTATTTTTAAAAAGGAGACATTTTATGATAGCCAAATCAACTGATTTTGTAACTCTTTATAAATTTATTTTTAAGTTATATGAAATCTTTTCGATACGAGATATTTATTTGTACATATAAAAAATATATTTGAAATCATCTTGATCATTTATTCAAATTGTAAAGAACTATACATTCTCTCTATTCAATACCAAAATACATAAAATTGATGTAAGTTCTACAGAGTGATATGGTTAAATCAATATTTGTATGAGTAGAGTGGTAGCTAGTCAAGAATGCTCATATTCTGAAGATGGAGGACGATAATAGATGAAGATGCTCAAATGGATGTGTAGGAACATTAGGAGAGATATGATTAGAAATGAAGTTATTCGGGCAAGGTAAAAGTATAATTGACCTGATTCGTAGCGGAAAAAATGAGGAACGTGAGACTGAGGTGATTCGGACATGTGAAGGGAAAGTACTAGGTTGCACGAGCTAGTTAGAAGGCATGAGAGGTTAGTTGTTGCATGAGTTAAGAGAGGTAGAGGAAGGTCGAAAAAAATTGAGAGATGTGATTAGATAGGATCGACTTGACACATGAACTTCAGCTTACTGAGGATATAACTCTAGATAGAAAGGTATGAATGCCGAGAATTAGGATAGAAGATTAGTAAATAGTCGGATGTTTGTTGCGCTTTATGCGGGAGAAGTAGGGTTCTAAGCTCCTCATTTCGTCTACTCACTATTGGTAGAATTATATATTTAGTAGTTGTTTAGTTTCTTAATTATGTGGATACGACTGAAATGTTACATAGTAAATTGGGGAAGTTGAATTGTATAAATATTTTCTTTAAGAAAATTTATCAAAAAGAGTGAACTTTCATATACATATATGATTATTTTATTTCATATATATATACACCTAGGATCCGTGGCGCAATGGTAGCGCGTCTGACTCCAGATCAGAAGGTTGCGTGTTCGATTCACGTCGGGTTCAATCCCCCCGATTTCATAATCGGATCCATTCTTTTTGTGTTTTCTCCATTTTTCAACTTAGTAGGAATCGTTTGATATGTGTATAATCGGATCCATTCTTTTTGTGTTTTCTCCATTTTTCAACTTAGGATCGTTTGATACGTGGAATGAAATTTTATCATACCTTCTATATGAGATTCTCCCTTTTTCAACTTGAAATCGAGTCCATTCTTTTTGTGTTTTCTCCATTTTTCAACTTAGGATCGTTTGATACGTGGAATGAGATAAGTAAGGATATTCCATGGAATTATTTTATCATACCTTCTATATGAGAGTATAATTCCTTCATTTTAATACAAATTAGTGACTAAAATAATCTCAAAATTAGCTTAATACCTCCTACTCAAATACTCTACTTGCCGTGGAGAATTCATCTATTTAGATGAATTTTGTTTGATTTTTCTCGAGTCGAAGATATATCAAAAAAAAATTGGATACGTTGTAAATAGTCTTTATGTGTGAGATTGAAAGGGATCAGTCACGTAAGAACTCATGTTATATATTTATTGGATTAGTATAAACATCAGGTGCTGATAAGTTTTTCCCCGTGTTGAACTAGACGAGCTTCACGGTCCGAAATTTCTGACAGAGAAAAACACTACCTTGGACCATGAGTGTGGATAGGATGGATGTCATCAAAAGCTTTGAAGCTTAAAAGTTGATGCACAATAATGTCAAAATTATTCATTATCCATATGACCTAACTGAACTACATTATGGATCAACCTACCAAATCCATGAACTAGGGAAAGTTAGCATAGACAAAAGTCTGATGTATATGAACATAGTAACAGCCTAGCACTTGGGTCTTGGTGAAAGTGAACATTCAACCACAGACATTTAACAAGAATTATGCAACTGAAGGCAGATTTGATTTTCTTGGATCTATGTTTTTTCCCTGGATTTGAAGAAATTGAAGACCGTCCTGGAATACCGGGTGAGGGTGAAAAGCATTTGTAAAACTTGACGACCTTTAACTATCCCTTCCCTTAGGTCCCTTGCCTGTTTTGCTAAAGTTGATCCTGCTGTCCAGGTCTCCATTGGGACTAGTAGACCCTGCATGGTTGCTAATGAAGTAAAGATGAAGCCAAATTCATCACTTGAACCATTTAAATGATCAAAAAAGAGCAATGACAGCTAAATGTCTAGTAACCTGATTGAGGCGTGCTTGAAAACTGTCGCAATCTTTCCTCTGCTAAGCGGACAGCTCGAGTTGAGCTTCTAACACCTTGTGTTAATCCTTGGCTGGGAAGATCACGACTACAACATTAACATCATGTCCAAGAATAACTCCATAAATTGATGGCATAGAACTGAATAAGTTTATATGTTTTGTACTAACCCAATGTCACTGAGCTCCATAGTTAGGTCGCTGATCTCCATACCAGAGAGTCGAACTGCAGCCATAGTGTCAGGAAGCTCCTCTCTAGTAACATCCATTAGCTTCTCTAGTGACTCTGCAGCTCGCCTAAAAGCCTAGAGTCAAAATTGATCATTAAGTTATTGAGATATAGAAACATGCACCACATAGGAATAAGATTCTTTGCAAATAAATCACACTTTCTTCTGCTTCAGAGTCGAGTAAACATTTCTTTGTCCTAGAAAGGCAAGAAATTCACAACAACCTTTATCTGTTTCCAGAGTTCTACTGCATGTACTTTTATGCAAGCTCAGAAAGAAGTATTGGACAAAATATAATGACAACGAAGAATTTATTGACACATACCAGAAGAGTTGGAATTGCAGAAAAAAACAGCCAGGTTGCAGAAATTGCAGCCTGTCAAGGAATACAAAACTCAGATATCAGATAATGGTACGGTGAATGAAAATAGGCAAAATTTTATTGTTCTTAGTCAAAAGTAGGCATGGGGACGGGGAATCATTTCTTACCGTTTGCTTTCAACAATAGTAAAACAACTATCCGGTTCAATCAGAAAGTGGGGATTCTAAGTAATAGTAACTTGATCATTACACTCATACCTTATATGTTTCATCTCATCAACAATAGAACCAAATGCTTCTTTAGAGACACTTGAGCACATCTGCCTCAGAGTGTACTCATTTTACTTATTTAAATCATTTGTTTTTATATACAAATTCTATTTCATAAACACGTAAAGATAACACTTTATTTGTTTTCATTTACATTACTCTTTTAATACATTTTTTTTAGTAAGGTTAAGTTGTACTCTCCAGCATTAAGGGTGTGCTGGCAACCTTCAAAAATTACAAGGGCAGGTAATCTTGGTTACAGAGAACCTAGGCTATCTACTCACTGTTCTACTTCATCTATACCCTCTTCTTTACACCAAAAATACATTGTGTTAATGCAGTTTCCTTTAACTTTCTGCATTGGGTTAGTAATATTCTCAAAACATCTCTTGTTTCTTTCCGTCCAAATGGACCACCATATGCATGAAGAGGTTATACTCCACCATTTTTTCGGGGACCTGCTCCCCCCCCTCTCCTCATCCAATAACTTAAAAGATCTGCAGTATGCTCAGGCATCACCCAGGATCCTTGGATAAGTCTGCGAAACATGTGCCATATTTGGACAGTGACTCTGCAATGGAGAAAGAGATGGCTGTTTGTTTCCTTCTTTTCATTGTAGAAAAAGCATCTAGAAACAATCTGGAATCTCCTCCTTTTCAGCTTCTCCTGAGTTAAACATGCTCTTCTACAGACCAACCACGGGAAGCGCTTCACCTTGGCTGATATATTACATCTCCAAACTTGTTTCCAAGGACCAGTAATGCCCCCAGGTTGTGCCAGAAGATCTCTTTTGTAGAGTCTTCCTACAGTAAATCTCCCATCCCTTTCATGTCTCCATTAGCAGATAGCACTACAACCCCCTAAGCCCTCACTGAGCCCCGCTGTATTCCGTACACAACCTCTCTCCCCAACCTTGCAACTGCCTACCTAACCCCCCTCATGTCACAACACCTGCAACCCTCCCCCATCCAAGCATTTTACAAGAACTCAGTCAATATATTAGCAAATTTCACTAGTTCATGTAAGGTACAATGAAATAAAAGTACCCTATCTTTCTAGGCTCAAATCATTATGTATGTTCACAGTAAAGCCATTAATGGTGGCATCACTAACAACATTCGGAACCAAATCTGCAAATTACAGGCTTACAAGAGACCCAACTCATGTATTATCACTACTTATAAGACCATCATAGACCAATTAATCACCAAAAAAAAAGAAGTAAAAAATACATTGTCTGAATCTTCCTGCGTGTAGCATTCAGTTTTAGTAAGTTAAAATTGTGATGGGAATCAGATTCATCCTCTTTTTCTTTTAGAACACCGCCTTTTATCTCATTAGGCCTCCATGGAAGGAAGAAAAATGAAAAACGTTTGCACCAATGATGAGCTATCATTATGTAAATTACAGGTAGGTAACGAATTTAGGATCATATGATGTATGTCAAACACTGAATGCTAATTTAACATCATACAGATACTGCACAACATATTAATTATAATGCAAAAGATTAGGAATTAACTCCCCAAACTACTCATTCATAATAAAGCAACCAACTAGCTGCTCAGCTAGTAGCTTTAAAAACCAAAGTACAAACTGCATGATCAAACCATCACAGACAAGCCAGACACATTTCCATCGCTACTGCAAGAACAACATAAATAAGTTTATGAAAACTCGAGCTAGGCATTTGCTTAGTAGAACTAAAATTGTAACTTAAATCAGTTCCAAAATTCATATTCTTTTTCTTAGTGCGTCACTCCTCCACGAATGGAAGAAAGATAGAAAAGTGTGAAAGCAATAGTACTTTCCAGCGAACAACCTTTACAGCAAACAAAAACAACAACGCCTAATTCCCAAAATAGTTGGGATTGTCTATATGGACCTTCCATATTCATTCTACACTATTTTTGACCTATTTCATCTCAAAATTCAATAATTTGTCTATTAAAGGCAAATTAGGAATTCTCCAGTACTAGATGTCCTCATAATTGACACCAGCCATACAGCTTAGTAATCCTACTCCTATCTGGAATAGGGGCTGACAGAGTGATAGTGTGAATCTTACATCAGATGCAAAACTCACATAGGCACGGTTTATCATGAACACAAAAGGGAAACAAAAACCAAGTACAAAACCTATGAAATCCTTGAGTCGTTCCCCTACAACTTGTTCTGGTCGAGTTATCCATAAGGCAATAGAGAACAAGATTGCCAAGGAATTTACAGAAAGCTTCGCCAATGAACAGTTCATGAAATATTAACTCTCATATAGCTATCCCCACACAGAGATAAATATGAGTGCGCACGCACGAGTCAGCGTTCAGCTTAAACCCATATTATGAGGGTGTTTGGAGCAAATTACTCTTCTTTTATTTCCTTTTGCTCGTGATTGCTTACCAAAAGAAGCATTCTTTCATATTTAGCAAGTTGAAATTGTAATGTCAATCAGATTCATCCTCTGTTTTTTGTAGATCACCACTTTTATCTCATTATGCTTTCACGGAAAGGAAATGAAAAAAAGTTGCACTTATGATGAGCTATCATTATGCAGATTACAGGAAGCGGCGTAGGTAGCAAATTTAGGTTCATATGATGGATTTCAAACACAGTAAATTCCAATTTAACATCATACAGATGTTGCATAACATATCGATTCTAATGCAAGAGATCAGGAATTAACTTCCCAAGATACTCATTCATAATAAAGCTAGTAGCTGTCATACCATCACAGATGAACCAGTCACATTTCCATCGTTCTACAAGAACTACATAAATTAAATTTCTCAAAACTTGATTAAGGCATTTGCTTAGTTGAACACGAATTGTAACATAAATCAGTTTCAGAACTCATACTCCTTTTCTTATTGCATCAGTCGTCACTAATGGAAGAAGAATGGTGAGAAATCAATACTATCCAGCGAGCTACCTCTACAGCAAACAAAAGGAACAACAATGCCTCAATCCCAAAATAGTTGGGATTGCATTTTTTTTTTTTTGATAAAGAAAATATATAAATTTCTTTTGACCTATCCATTCATCACTCTTTTGACCTATTTCATTCCAAAATTTCTCTCAAAGGCAACTGTGAATTCTCTAAAACTAGATTTCATCATAATTTGGCCAGTATACTAACCATAGAAATCCTACTCCTATTTAGGATAGGGGCCGACAGTTTGAATCTCGATTCCACAATATAAATCTTACATCGGATGCAAAAGTCACATAAGTTCAGTTTATCATAAACACGAAAGGAAAACAAAAGTGAAGTACAAAACCAATGAAATCCTTGAGTCGTTTCCTTGCAACTTATCTAGTCAAGTTATCCATAAGCAGCAAACTAAATTTCCATGGAATATACTGAAAGCTTCGCCAATGAACAATTCATGAAATATTAACTCTCATACAGTTATCTCACACAGGGAAAAATATGCATATGCGAGTACAAACTTATAGTAACTCTTAGTAGCTTATGAAGCAATTGGCTATAGATTAGCAAAAGCTCCAATTTATGTATAACAAATCTCCCAAATTCACATTAGCGAAATTCTTCCCAACACATTAGCAAAAATGCGTTTGTATATAAGAGAGTGAAAGAAAAGAGTATGTACCGCGCAAGCAATGAAATTGAGGATGTGAATATGGCGATGAGTGAGGGTCCACTGGGAGAGTTGAGGCGCCGACGAAGATCCGACTGTGGAATTCAAATTAGAGGTAACCAACGGCTCAGATGACGACGAAGCGGTTTCCGATTGAACCGAAAGAGATGCCAATTGACGTTGACGCAATCGGATACTAAACCTCCGGCCGGAAACCAAGTTCCCGGCGGTTAGTTGATCGAAATTGTTGTCGAACAACGGCGACGCTGGCTGCAACTTCAGTATACTCAACATTTGTCAATTGGCTCGTGTTGTCTCGAATTTTTTTAGAACAAAGTTGTATTTATAAAAAAGGATTGGAAATTTCGCATATACCACTCAAAAATAGTTTAATTATATTTTATAGTTATAGTTTGTTAATTACAATTCGTAGCTACATGTTATAGAGAATAGAGTGACGAGTGAGATTGGAAGAGGGAGGAGCGAGCAGAGAGGACAGCGAGTGGATTGGGAGAGGGAGCGAGCAAAGAGGACAGCGAGTGGGAGAGAGGTGAATTGTATATGTATATTGGTTAGATAACTGTATATTATACATATGTATTTATATATTTGGCGAGCGAGAGTGGGGGAGGGAGGAGAGAATTATACATTGGTGTATGCAATATGTATTAGGTGTATACAGTATGCATCAGCCAATGTAGAAAATGTTTTACTAAATCAATTTTACAAGACCGCTAAATTTGAATTAATGTTTATTAATCATCTTAATGGTGGTTGCTTTGACTATTTCAATAACCACTTATGTGGTACTAACCATAAGAGAAAGAAGAAGAAAAACGACATACAAAGCAAAAATGGAAGCAATTCAAAAAAAAAGAAGTATAAACATATGCACTGTATTTTGTTCAAGCAAATCACAATCTTAGAGACGCATTTGCTTCAATCAATGGATTAATCAAGCTTTATATCGCATCTATATACTAGGCGGTGGAGGATTATCGAAAGATTATTGACACTCAATTTTGACTGATCTATAGCCCATTCAAGTTGCTATTTGATTATATAAATATTTTTTCAATCAATTTTTTTTGTATAAACTATCATATATATATTTTTCATCTATTAATCGTTTTTTGATATTCATATTTTACAAAAAATACTATTTTTATATTTTATTATTGCATTTTTTTTTATCAATTATCGACTTGAAATAATGATTTTGTGTATATTTATTCTTATATTAAATTAAATATATACATATTTGTTTAGCATATAATATATATATATATATATATATATATATATATATATATAAGTATAGTTTAATGTGATATGTATTTCTTATATAAAAAAAAGTTATTATTATTCATTAATAAAGTTTGCAATAATATTTTTATATGATTTTACTAATATGTACTCCCACTGTCCCAACTTATGTGACACTTTTTATTTTTCGAGAGTCAAACAGTTTAAGTTTGATGGTGAATTTGCGCATAGAATCTTAAAAAAAATATTAAATGAACCAGTTTGGATTAATATTAATTATCTTAACGATAGTTGTTTTGTCTTTTTCAATCATCACTTGTCATGGGCAGAGCTACAGCCCGTGAAGGGTGGCCAGCTGAGCACCCTTCATCGGAAAACTAAATCGTGTGTATAGGTAATATATTCTGTGTTATTGCCTTATATAAATAAATGCACACACTTATGCACAGTAGAGGTTGATAATTCAGTGGTAAGTGTGTTCAATCTAGTGTCCAACGTCTGCGGTTTGATTCTTGTTGAATCAATTTTATAACTTTTTTTAAGTTTAAAGAAAAAATATGGGAAATAAATAGAAATAATTGCCTAACCGCATGTTATAAGTTCATAACTAGTTCTTTATCCAAGACCATTAAATACTTTTTTTACAAGAAAATCAACTTTAAAAATGATACACATTCCAAATTTTTTATTTCTTTAAAAAAAACTATTGATTGATCAAATTTATTTCTTTATATAATTAAATTACTTTTCTGTCTAGCTTTACTTGTCTAGTTAATAAAGATAGTTATTCAATTTTATTTGTTTAATTTAAAAAATAAGATATAATTTATTATATTGTGTTTATTTTATTGCTACTATTAAATACTATTTACTTCTCCATATTTAATAACTGATAATCAAACGGAATAATATAGTTAAATTACTCATCTATTTATTGCTTCTTAAGAGTGTCAAGTCAAACAGACAAGTAAAGACGAACGAGGGAGTAATAGTTAAAACTGTTTTTTGTTGACTTTTCCCGGTTGGTTTTGATTTATACCATTAATAGTTTTATAATTATAAATGTTTATATGATTTAGTTAAATGATATTTAATTTAATTTTAAATCTAGGTGTACCCACTCATTAGTAATAAAAAAAAAATATTTTGTAAATCCATTATCTAAAAATTTCTTTTTACTCTTTAAATTTTGAATACCCTTAACAAAATTTGTGGCTCTGCCACTAATGAGTGATAATAACAATAAGAGCACCAAAAAGAGAAATGCATTTGTCTAAAGCGCCTATATGGAAGCAACTCAACAAGAATGTGGTGGAAAACACTCATTTATTTATGTTTTAAAGATGTGTTTAGACTTACTATTAGATACTCAATGTGTTTCAATTTTGTTGTTTTAGTTTGACTGAATTCGAAGTTTAAGAAAGTAATTTTCTTTTAATTTTGTTGTCTTAAACGAGATATGATATAGTGTATTATTTTTATTTATGTGATGTTCCGATTGCTATGAAATTATTATTAATAGTTGCTCTATTGAATGGTAAATCCCGAATATGATATCAAATTTTACCGAACTGAAGTCAATGAAACTTCAGTATTTGATATGTATTTTCAATTATGGATTATCGAATTAACTAATACAAACTTTGAAAGTATCAAACTGAAATGACCAGCCATAATAGCTTGTTGAGTAAAATATGTTGGTTTAAAAAATTGAGAATCCTGCAAAGCAAACAATCAAATCTTCCGTGGTTATAATTCATTGGTTCATATAGAATCCATGTCCTAGGTGTATCAAAAAACATTCTTTTCGCTAAGCGTATTCTCTCTTTTAGTGTGGGGAATTAGTAAAAGGCCTAAGCGGTCTTAACTCTTTCTCTGGTCTTGCCGCTCTTGCCCCTCTTGTCTTTTCTCTTCTTTTAGAAGTTGTCCGAGATCGGAACTTCTTTTGCTTTGAACGACTCAAGAGTTCTTATGCGTTTCCACGCCCCTTTGAGACCCCGCAAAAATGGAGAAATTCCTTTTCTTAGGAACATATACAAGATTCGTCAAGCGCGCTAGCTGCAATAAAATAACAACGCTAACTCAATTAGTAGCGCTGGCACGTCACTCGGCTCCTCGGCTCACTTCGGTTGCAAAGACTTTCTCCTTAGGCGCATGTCTCAGCAACACAAAACGAGGGTTTTGCTCGTTATAGGATTTGACCAAACATCTCACGACATGAGCTGACGACAGTCATGCAACACCTGTATGAAAGTAAGTAACATCCCGTTAAGGACAAGTTTTCTTGTTCATATGTCAAGGGCTGGTAAGGTTTTGCGCATTGTATCGAATTAAACCACATGCTCCACCGCTTGTGCAGGCCCCCGTCAATTTCTTTGAGTTTCGATCTTGCGACCATACTCCCAGACGGAGTGTTTCACACTACTATTTATTTTGAGTGTGTCAAACTAGTTTATCAATGTGTAACAATTTTCATGATCGTGTTGTATTTTCCGTATGTTTTTTCTGTTCTGTCTATTTTATGATAAAATTCTTTGAAGTTATTAAAAACAAAATATTGATTGATATCGTCGAAAAGTTAATCATTTTTCAAACGAAAAGTATATTTAAGGTTAGATAAAATTGAAGTTAACATTAAAAATACAAGTTAACACCCTAGGATTTAATTAATTTGTAGATGGTTAACAATTTTTATAATTAATTATAGGCTATGCTAGTATTTCAAGGAATTTGATATTGATTGTTGAGTAGTCTACTTAAGACATGCTTAAAAGCTACTAGCTTTATAAATTCTTATTTTATTGTATAAAATAATGGACTGAAAATTTGAATAGTTGGTCCATAAAATGTCATTAAGTGAATCTTTGAGATATAAACTTTGTTTTTTTTTTTCGTTTATTCAAAAAAAGAAAAAAAACTTATAAGATTGACAAGACTGTGTTGGGTATATCTCAAAAAAAAAAAAATCACCTAAATTTTTATAACTTTCAATTCAGAATTTATATTAATTAACTAATTGATATGAGAGAAATATTATATAACAAACTGTTGGGAAAACGCGGACAAGCACAAAAATATATATGGTAAAAGTGATAGAAATAAAATAGGAAAATAATGACACCAAAATTTTTACGTGAAAACCCTTCTAAATAAGGGAAAAATCACGGGCCAAGAGGAGCAACTGATATCACTATAGTAAGGAATTTTACACTGTGTAGTCACGAATATAATACTCAAAGTGACTACAACACACTCAAAAGGAATGACACTCTTTTGATTTTCACCTTACTAAAATATCGCTCACATTCTATTTTTCTTCACAGACTATTTTTCTTGTATAGTCTATGGAATACCTCACTTTGCTCTCAAATATTTTTTCTCTCTATCTTGGTGTTATAATTTTCCCATTTTATTTCCATTACTTTTACCATATATATTTTTGTGCTTGTCAACGTTTTCCCAACACAAACTTACCTAAATTCTTTTGTTTTGCATGTTCAGGAAATACTCAAATACTTTGAATTTAACTATTATATCAATATAATGAGTATTTATTTTTCATTTTGATGAATATTGAATTTACCTCAACGTCAATTGCTATTAAATATAATTCATTCTTCTTTTAGGGTCAAACGCCGATGAGCACATTGAATGTCTATAAATTTTCCTTTTTATAGACACCAAAATTCACGTGCAATGCACGTAAATGATCATCATCTTCTCCAAATTTTGAATTAAAATAAAATTAGTGAGATAATTATCAAAATTTAATATATATTAGAATATAATGGTCCTGTAGCTCAGTTGGTTAGAGCGTTGGTCTTATGAGCCGAAGGTGGCGGGTTCGAGCCCCGCCAGGACCAATATATAGGAAAATGAGCTCAATCAAAGGATCGTGTTCAACTAACCACCATTCACCAATTGTAGCTCCGCCCTTGTGTCTACCTAGTTACACAGATACACTTAACCAGATGATACTGATCAATGATCATACATGGCTTTCCTCTGTTAGGGTCCTTGTGCAACGAAGACGACTTCTTGTTAGACGTTGAACGCAACGTCTAAAAGCCAGCAGGAAATCCGCCCTTCCTCGGATCACTTACAGCTACAAGCTCCCCTAACTTGGATGACTTGAATTCTTGAACAACAAATTGGCAGATTGTCCCTCCAGCAATACTTTGTAGGACATGTCTCTTCTTTTGAAGGGCAGCCCTTATTTTCGCTGGAGCCTCTATGTGATCAGCTGTCACGACTGTCCAATTCTCGTATTGTAACACATTCGGAATCAACTGCAAAGTACAATAACATGAAGGCTCAATAAGCTTGAAAATCAGAAGATTGGAAGAAGAAGATGAGTAATAATGTTCTTGCAATCACGAGCACTACATTGTAGGTAGTGGTAAGGTTTACGTATACTCCAACCTCTCGGAACCCCAGTTGTGGAATTATACTGAGTATGTTATTGTTGTACTACATTTAAAATACATAAGATTCTCCATATTATGTAAAGAAATAAGGATTGAACAATGTAGTTTCTCTTGCCTTATGTGCCATTTAGCACACAATTTTGATATCTAAAGATAATGACAATTGGCTTTTAGAGCTTGTTTGGATGTGGTTGTTACTTGTTACCTATTGTATTGTATCGTCTTACTTTGAATAAAATGTTTGTTTTGACTGTTACTTAAAGTCTTTAGTTATATTGTATAATCAATTTCGGTGTTATTTTACAGTAAAAAGGTCCCATCTTGCCCTTATTATTTAAGAATCCCATTTCATTTCTTATCCTTCCTATTTTTATATTAACTCTACCTCGTACCCTTTGTAATAGTGTAATTAGCTTATTCTTTGGATTTCTAGTTAGTGGCATTACAAATGACGGGAAACTAAAACAATCTATCCAAACATTGTATGCGTCAAAACAATACAATGCACGCAATATGATACATTATGGAACGATATGTAACAAAATGATTCGGAAAAACGTCAGTTGTGTAAGTACCTGATGGTAATATCTTGGAGCCATTACAGAAGAGAAGGGATCCATTCCCCTTGCAAAATGATTCAGAAAAACCTCAGTTGTGCCAGCAATGATCATTCCTCCTCCACTTGCACCAACAACAGCTCTCAGTTGTCCGCCCTGTTTATAGTACAAATAAGGTTCAAAACATAGAATATGCTACCTCGGTTCCTAAATATTAGTCGTCTGGGGCGGAGTCAAGTAGGGCCAAGGGGTTCATAAGAACTCTCTTTGTCGAAAAATTACACTGTCTATACATGGTTAAAATTATTTTTTTATGTATATAAAACAGATGTTGAACCCCATTTTGTTTCGATCAGGCACTCACCATCTATTTTCATTCTTCAAATCTTTGGCAATACGAAAAAACCATATTCAACTCTTTAACGATATAAAAAAATAACAAAAGCTCTGCCCTCCTCTGTACCTATCCCAGGGATGGAAGGGCAGAGGCCTTTGGTGTAGGCGGATTTGGTCAGGGAGATGTAGAAGTAGTACTTCAAGATCCATTACGAGTTCAAGAACTTTTGTTCTTCTTGGAATCTGTTAAAAGCATCGAAAGACGCATAATATGGACTGAATGTAGCATCATTTCGTAAAGTCCCCTCTTCCATTTTGTCATGCTCATTACACTTGGAAAAATTGTAAATCTTACCTTGAGAACAATAGTAGGTGTCATTGATGACAATGGCCTTTTGCCTGGATGGATAAAATTTGCAGGTGCTGGTGGTGGAACATTCTCGGAACGTTTTGCAGGAATGGAGAAGTCATCCATTTCATTGTTAAGAACTATCCCAGTACTCGGTGAGAGATACTTAGCACCGAAGTAAGAATTTACAGTGCTTGTCATCGATACAGCATTTCGTTCACTGTCCACAACGGACATGTGGCTGGTACCATGATCATTAATCTGATCAAAGCTGTTACATTTGAACAATGATTTAAGTGACATACAAATCACGATGACTAATTAGAGTGCTCGAAATAGGTTAAACGAAAGGAACTAGTTGAAGTTGCTTACTTGCCACCATAGTGATTGGGACTGAAAGTCATGTTGTCATATATGGTCTTCTTCAACTGTTTTGCAAATTCTGTTGACAGCATATCATTTACGACATTTTTAACGTTAACAAAATCTGGATCACCAAGGTTCATCCTCACTGCAAATGCATGTTTCAAGGCTTCAATTTGTCGATGAATCAAAAGGGAGCTCGGACCTTCCATGGGAAATCCATATTGTGCAAGAATGTTCAGTATCTAAGGACAACAAGTATAAGGCATTTCTCCGTAAGAGGTAGACATAGTAATGACTAAAGGAAAATGTCCGAGAGCATACTTTTATTTACTTAATTATATACTTACTAGCACCATTGCAGCGCCTCCTGATGAAGGAGGTGGCATACCAATTATCTTAAATCCCATCACGTCTGCAACAATAGGTTCTCTTATACGAACGTGATACTGCTGCAAGTCTTCCATTGTTAATATGCCTCCGGATTTTCTTATATCCTTGATCAATTTGACCCCAATCGATCCATTGTAAAATGGTCTAATTCCAAACGCGGAAAGTGCTCTTAGTGTTTTCCCTAGCTGTTTGTTATAACATATATCTCCTATCCGTAAAAGGCTTCCATTTGAAGTGAACAAGTCATGAAGTCCCTTATCAGCCATTATATCTGATTCACTTCTGAGCATTTGCATGTGAAGATACGGAGAAATCTTGAACCCGCTATGAGCTAAATGTGCAGCTGGCCTCACAAGCCTTCTCCATGGAAGCTTTCCATATTGTTTCCACACGTTGTAAAGGCCAGCAATTTCTCCTGGAACTGCTATTGAAAGAACTCCGCTAGATTTTAGAGCATCATTTTGTGCATACATATTCTGGACAAGAAAGATATGACATGACTTGTAAATAGTTAAATGCATAGATTTTATTCGAATATATAAGAACTTGAAACAATATCGATAACTAGTAATCTGAGCCTCTAGTTTAACATCCTCAATGTGCATTCTCATTTTCTCTCCTAAATTCATCTATGGAAGATTACAAATGCTATTTTCCACCAAATGTTCTTTAAATATGTGTTATGTATGCATGTCCATGTGTTTACGCGACTCTGTATAGGTTGCTTATACGTGTACAATATGTTTAGGTGAGGACTAAAACATGGATTTTCATAGTCCTACATATATAGTTGAAGTTTGAGACATACAAACACAATTGGTTTCGTTCCTATTCGATATCATCCAAAGGTTTAAAAACGAAACGAGAAGCCATTAGTTTCTAGTGAAAATGTCTCGAATATCATGAATGTATAGGCTTTGCTTAATTGAACAATTGAAAAGTTGCAAGAGATTCAAATACCTTAAAGGCTTTCTTGGGAGCATTTTCTCTCATATCAAAGGCTTGTGCTTTTCCATCTGCTGATCTTATTAGCATGAATGCACCTCCACCAATGCCACTAGACGCCGGACTAACAACTCCCAAGCAAAATGCTGCAGCAACCGCTGCATCCACAGCGTGGCCTCCTTCTCTTAGAACATCTCGTCCAATCCTCGAGCATCGTCCATCATCAGTGGCAACGACACCACGATTTGCCTTTATCACCTCGCGTCTATCATAGGGTAAACTCGTACTTGTTCCAGATATCGCCAACACCAATGCCAACAGAAGCAGAACTCTAGAGCAAGGCCACTTTGACATCAACAGAGCTGTAAAAGGAATTAATAAAATCCTCAGCTTTCATAACGAACAATCAGAGGCGGATTCAGAATTTTGAGTTTAAGGGCTGCGATTTCTAGAAAAGACAACTTACTGGTCTGGATAAATTATTTATACATATTAAGTGAATTTCTTAACAGGAATACAGAATTTTGACTAAAGCTACTTGTTCAGCGGAACGTGTAATTAAAACTCTAGCTTCGCCCCTACCAATAATCTAGAAAGAGGAAAACTCAACAAATTGAGTTCATTCCTTGTCTGATTTCTACACAATATATATTGCTTTATCTTTTGGTTCTTTTCAAAACAGAAATCTGCATTTCAAGAAAAACACGAATAATAGAACTTGTGTTGTGGCCCTTTCCATGACCCGGCATAAACACGAGATCCTTCGTGCATCGAATTACCCTTTTATACATTAAGGTGTCATTTGGTAAGCCGGATAAGGTGGATATCCCAAGATTAAGGTTGAGATAAAATAATATAAATTTATGTCAATATAACCATAATCCTAAATATCCCATCTTATCCTATCAAACTTGCCAATTTTTCATGTCTTATCTCCAAAAAGACTATAATCTCGAGATAATTTACTCCGCGAACCAAAAGATGCCTAAATGATAGAACTTCAAGTACACATAGTACACTCTATTTAAAGAGAAAAGACTATTATGAAAGCCATAACAATGAAAAGATCAATTCTTTTCTCTTTTTTTTTTCATTATGAGGAGAAAAATGAAGGTCCTAATAAACCATATTCTTAAAAATTATATGGATAAAAAAAATAATTGAAACAAAAATAAAATAAAATCTACATTACTTACAAGTGATGTTCATCCTTTAGAGCTGGAAAAAAATGTTGCAGGCTAAAATGGGTGCTGCTCCAATTCAGTGTATATGGAGTTTTTATATTATTATTAGAATTTAGATACTTACCTACCAATAATAAATTTGACTAATTGAGTTGAGGTGACCAATTTTTTAGGAAAAAAATTAAATGTTTTTTGTATTATAACATGTTTTTTTTTCAAAAATACTCGTGAAACATTGGCCAAACACTGCTCTGATATTGACAAGACTATATATTTTCCAAATTAATAGTCAAACACAAATAATTACTCTCGTAAAGTAAAAATTACTTACTAGAATAAGTAGACATTGAAAATGTCAAATATCCCGCATCGAATGGATATAGATTCTCTGATCTCTTGAGCTAATTTTTTTTTTTTAATGTTAAGTTAAATTTAAAATTCATTTTTTTAACATATAATATCATCGTAATTTCGCAATTCACTCACGTTAGGCCCATCTTATCTGTTCGCACTTGAAATGTGCAAATCTAGACATGTTGGATGTCAAATATCCCACATCGAGTGAACATATATAATTGGATGGATATAAACCTAAAATTCATTTTTTTAATTACAAAATTAGTCAATGATAATGACAGGATATAAAAAAAAAAAAAATTAGCTTTCCTTTTTCTGACCATTATTGTCACATTTTTTTTGTAACTTTCTTTCACGCGTAGCTTTTAATAATTTCAAAATGTTGGATATTTTCTCCGTCCATTTTTATTTGTCTAATTTTAAAAATTAAGAGATATTTTTATTTAATCTTTTTTGTATTTTTATTATTAATTATAATTACTTTCTCTGTTCACTTTTTACTTGTTTATTATTCTAAAAAATAAAAATAGATTTTCAATTTTATTCATCATTTTTAATATATCAAGAAAAAATAAAAAAAATTCCATATTTTATCCTTATCATTAATTACTTATTCTTTAAATTATTTTTTAAGACCTAATACTAAATATCAATTAATAGCAATAGTATGGTAAAATAGTCATACTAATTATTATTTTTTAATAGGTGTGTCAATCCAAATATGACAAGTAAAAGTGAGCAAAAATATTTCTTAATCTATTTTTCAAGATATTGAATTTATCGAATTTAAAGAATTATATAACGATAATTATCTAAGAAAATTTTGACAAGAGATATGATTAATTGGCCAGTGTGTCACTGAATCTGTGGACTGCCTTAGGGCTGATTAATTATCATTACTTCAACAAGTCTGGCATAAAATGAATTTGGCCATAATTTGAATCATGATTTAAAATTAATTATTTTTTCTTTGTCTGATCTGGCTCGATCGTCCTATGCTACTGGCGCTTCAAAAAGATGATAGAATCAGGATAATCCTAAAATGAAATTGATCGATAATGTTGGAGTTTTTTTCCGTATAGCGCGACTATCATCGAATACCTAGATGAGGTAGTCTTGGAAATGAGAGTCCATTCCCTCATGCAATATGCAAGCGATGTTAAAAATTCAAAATCACTTACCTTCAAAATTATTTTTATAAATCATTGGAGAAAAGGTTACGAAAGTTGTTTTGAGGACGAATAGCTTTACTACACAAATAAAAAAAATGGAAGTTCATTGAAAATTGTACAAATTTAAATCTCATTTATATATTATTATTATTTCAAATAATTTAGTAAAATACAATAAAATATAAAATGATAGGTTACAATTCATCCAAACAGGGGATTAAGTCAATTAAATCGAGTTAAAATAATAACTCCACTCGTTTAAAGTTTATTTAGATTAAAGATGAATCGAGTCCAATTTCTTTTTTTTAAAAAAAGAAGGGGTCGTAAGCCAATTTAATGTCATCTTTTTGGGCATAATATTGATACTCAAATTTGGTAATTATCAGACAAATAAACACTTTAATTTTGAATATGTATATTTAAACACTTTAAATGTATCAGTTGGACATTCGAACTTTTAACTCACTTCTAATGTATCAATTGGACATTCTAACTTACAAAATGATCATCCAAACACCTCTAAAATTAATATAGCAAATCAACATTTACATGTGGAAGCACTAACTCTGCTTCACAATTTAGAGCTCGCTTTACAAAATAACTTTGTACTCTTAGAGCCCGTTTGGATTGACTTTAAAAAGTACTTTAAGTCAAACTGAAATGATTTTTAAGTCAAAAAATAAATAGTAAGGGGAGACCTACTTTTGATTTTTGACTTAATTTAAGTCATTTTTTTACCTTGCCAAACACTTCCTAACTTATCTTAAGTCATTTTTGATTTATTTCAAGTTATTTTTTATATTTGCCAAACACTTTTAGAAGTAAAAAACTGACTTAAAAGTAGGTTTAACCAACTTTTAAGTCAATCCAAACACCCTCTTAGTAATCGAAATTGATTGCTATGAAATCATTGGCATGTTATGTGACAAAGATTGTTCCCATCAAAATTTAATTGACGAATGCAAGTATCTATTTCATGAAGTATCGCAAGGAGGACATCAATCAAGCATATATATATAGAAAAGCTAATGGAATAACGAATCAGTTAGCAAAAAAAGATGTGAACTTGATATTTTTGAAAGCTTAATATTGTACTACAATCCCCCGCTTTTGTTACATCTATTTTTGAATGGAACAGAATTAACATTATGTTACTTAAGTTAGTCTCTTTATGTAATTACTCTTTAATTTGATTTATGAATAGAATCCTTTATTACAATATTTTTTTATACGAAATCAGCATTAGGTGTTCATGAGACATCATAAAAATAAATTAGAGTGTGCCGTTGCCATTTAAAATTAAAATTTCTAATTTTAAATTTTTAAAATTGGAATGTTTACTTGTCCTAGATTAATATGCCTTTATTTTTTTTTCATTTTTTTTTTATAAATTTAAAATAAATTGTTCTTTTTTCTTTTCATAAAAAAGAGGGAAGTGAACCGAACCACAAAAACCCTTGAAAGGGCGCCAGCGTTTATCGGATTTCTTCCTTCTGAGTATCGCCGCCGCCGCCGCCGCCGCCGCCGCCGTTGATACACGTAACTTCTCCACTCTGCATCTTTTAATTTGAGTTGTTCTTAGAGGTTACATTCAATTAGTTGAGTTGATTTTTAGTTTTTATTTTTGAATTTTTCTTGTGCTGATACATAAAAGAAAAGCTGTATTGATATTTAGTTTTTGCCCCGATTCGGGGTTTTTTGGGAAGTTTCTGTGTAGGGTTTATATGGGTATTGGGTATCTTTAACTGTAAGTGGATGTGCTTGTCACTTTATTTTGAATGCCCAAATTTAGATGGAAGTTGTGCTTAAGTTATGATTTTAATTGAATGATTTGCTTGTTTTATTTTAATGGAATTGTAAGTATAAAAGAAAGTTTCCATCTTTGCAGTGGGGCATCTGTGCATCTCCTCTTCACATGCCCGAATCATCTCACTCATGCCTTATCCGGAATATTTTCGTTCCTAATCTTTTATCTATCCTATTATGCTAACGCATTCAGCTCAGTATTTTCATTTTCGCAACTCTCATCTTTTGAGTATGAGAGTTCTTGACTTAACTGGACAACACTTTGCCTCGTACAAATTGATAGAATGATATGATTGTTATAAAGGAAAGTTACAAAATTTGCATCCCTTTATAAGGGATTTTAGGAAATTTGTATCCAATCTTTTAGTTGCGCGGACTCTCCACTTTTGATGCCGCACCTGTCTCAGATTCTCCAAAAATACACTACTTTTGGCAAATCTGACACGCACCGGTTGGCATTTTTGAAGAGTCCGAGCAATATAGTCCAATCTTATGGGATTTTACGTTTTTTATTTATTTGATCTAGTGACCAGCAAAACAACATTGCCTTCTATTCTCCATGATGAAGAATCAGCATCTTTTTATTGGATATAGGTTGAGAGTGTCGAGAAAGAAATTTGTGGTGTCACATATGCTATATAATTTGACAGCTTATATTCCATTGCCGTTGAGCGTGTCTTTCTTTTCATTAGTGTTTTTATTTGCAACAAAAGTTATTGAATAGAAAAAACAGTTTTTGCTAGAGAAGTTTTTTGTGTGTCTTCAACATAGTTTTTCTGTCTGTCATGTCCATGCATTATGTAGTGATAATATTTTTTAAAACTTGGTAACCACCGAGCTAGAGGGGCGGGAGTTTTAGCTAGGGCAGTTGGGCAAAGTTTCTTGTTACAAAAATGACATTGAAATTCTTGTCTGATGCGTCCAGTGTTCAGAATATTAGCTGTAAATAGGAGTTCTACCAAATTCTTTACCATAATAACTTCTATTTTGAATTTTTGAATCTAGTAGCACAAAGATGGCTCTATCAGAGGAGGAGCTCTCAAAACTTTTCAGAGTTCGTAAGACACTGATGGAAATGTTGTCCGATAGGGGCTATCTTGTTGGAGATTTTGAGATAAATATGTCAAAACATCAGTTCCTTCAGAAGTATGGTGAGAACATGAAGAGAGAAGACCTTGTATTTCAGAAAGCCAAACGTAACAACAGTTCTGATCAGGTGTGTTCTTTCAATTTCCTTTCTTGCATAATTTGATTATGGTTACTGTAAGTTTATTTGCACTGCTTTCTTGTCTAAGGATTTTAATATTTCCTGAATTTGACGACCGATAATAAAAAAGATCTTTTCTTGAATTGATGAAATACTCTGTGTTTGTTTTACTTCTCCAGAAAAAAAGGTTTTTTTTTTCCAGGTTTTATGGCGTAAGTTACTCCTTGTTTTGCTAGTGTGTCAGTAAAGTATGTCACTTCATCAATTCAGTGTATACCTGAGGATTTCATAATTATTTGCTACCTATGTCTCAGCCATTTCCTTGGTTTATTCATTCCAGATATATGTGTTCTTTCCGGAGGAGCCAAAGGTTGGTGTTAAGACAATGAAAACTTATACAGAGCGCATGAAAAAAGAAGATGTGTTCCAAGCAATTCTGATTGTACAACAAAATCTGACTCCCTTTGCTCGTACCTGCATAAGTGAAATATCTACAAAGTTCCACTTGGAGGTTTTTCAGGTGACTACTGTACTATTTCTACTAATAGCTTGTTTTTACTACTTGAATGAAGGATTGAAATTGTTATGAAATAGCTGAGGATCTTACTTTACTCCTAGTTTTGTGATCATTTTGTTTTTGGTACCTTTGTTATTTAGTTTCTTCGATTTTGGTCCGACTACTTTTTGTTTTAGCACCTGACACTACTCAAGTATGTTGGTACTATACCATTTACATTTTGAGACATAGTATGCTGTTTAGATTCCATTTACATTTTGATAAGTGTACTATTTTTGTAGCAAAATGGCATAATGATGATGCCACTTCACGTTACCCTAGATATGTGTTCTGAACGAGAAGCTTGTCTCTGGGTTCTCGTGATTAGTGTTGTTCTTATTCTTTGGGGTGACAGGGGGAGGGGGGACATTCAGTCATTTGTTTCATTTGGGAAAGTGTTTGAAATTCATTAGGCTCCCAGTTTGCTGTTGTGTTACATGGCTAATGCTATTCAATTGAAATCTGTGGTCTGGTATGCTAAAAGTGGTGGCAGCTCATTATGAAAAAGATATCATTGAGACTGTGAATGATTAATATGATTAAAATGTAGGTTCAGATTATATTATATAATTCTGAATTGCATATGGTTGATGCACCCTAAAAGAAAGTCTTCAATGTGTGTCCTAACTTGGAAACTTTTATATCTAAGATACCCTTCTTCCAAACATTGATATCCGGAGTTTCATCAGATGAAGATCTGTGTCAAAACAAGACTCTTTTGTGACTAATTCTTAATAGAGTTTGTCTAATGACTTGCCAGATATTGCTTAGGAGTTGGGACCAATGGATCGAATAAGGGTAAATTTTCAAAAGTCTGGAGGGATATATTGATGTCTATACCACCGAGCTTCAAAGCTGAACACAGCGGGTTTCTCGGATATTTTTATAAAAGATACTTCTAGATATTAGTCTCCAATTCCAGCAGACCTTTTATCTGCTTACAGGCCCTTTCCATTTAATGACATTTTCAAGTTTCAGAAGGATAGATGTTTAAATTCTTTAGAATTAGAATAAAAGTGCAAAGACCAATTGTCAAGTTTAGGAATCTACTTCCTACTACGTGCAATCATATCTTAACTTCCTAGAAGCCATATGGGGCTGCCAAGTCTGTGCCAGTGAAATGGGTGAGGTAGTTCAGGGATGAGACTGCTAAGAGCTGCCTAACCCCCCTCATTGGAGGACTCATTTAGCAAATTCTAACTCAAAGCTAAAATGATAATAGAATCCAAAACGCTCTTTCAAGTATATGAGGAAAAAAACTAGCTTATACGCCATTATGGATACCTGACTTCATAAGCCACAAGACAATGGCTTAACACTATTGTACATTATATGAACTAATCGACATGATATTCAGAATGACTTCACATATTTGAAAAAAATTATCTATTGGGAAGTATTCAGCAACTTTATGCTATCCAAAGATGGTATGTATTTTGATAGAGAATGATTTTGCTAGCATTTTTACTCATATAAAGGGTTATTTGGTATTCCTCTAGGGGCGACACCTATGTTATTTGTTTGATTTGGCAAATCGGGGAGCTCGCTTGGCTTCTAATATGCACATTTAGTTGCTTTACGTTATTGTTAATTATCTATTATCTTAGGATGCTTAATCATCGAGATGTATGTATTAATGTTTCAGGAGGCAGAAATGTTGGTTAACATAAAAAATCATGTCCTCATTCCTGAGCACCAGCTACTTACTCCTGAAGAAAAGAAGACCTTGTTGGAAAGATACACTGTGAAAGAAACACAGGTTCGTCTTTTGTAAAATCATTGCACTTGCTAAACACAGCCATTGTTCATCTTGATTACCCTGCCATTGTTTTTACTTATGCTATTTACATAGGCACCATTGATTACTATCATCAATTTTCTATCTAGTTGAATGCCTAATATTTTCTTCTGCTGAAACAGCTTCCTCGGATTCAGATCACTGACCCAATTGCTAGATACTACGGGCTAAAACGTGGCCAAGTCGTGAAAATTATTAGACCAAGTGAAACTGCAGGCCGTTATATTACTTATCGTTATGTGGTTTGAACTAGTTTTTGATGTCTTCATCAGCTGAAATGTAAGAAGTTGAGAGAGTGATCATGTAATGTAATTGTTTGTTATTTGCTTCCTACGCCCCCTAAAAAGAGCGATTGGGAATCTCGAAGACCTTGTATTTTGTCTAATCTTCTTTGCTATGTAAAAGCAGGGAGGCCTTGTGTTCTTGGACCGATAACTATCTTTCGGTTAACTTAGCCTTTTCTCTTTTTTCATTTTCTTTCTGGCTTGTGGCTACTGCTGCTTTTCCTGATTGCTAATGTTGTGATTAAATTCTATCTCCCCCTTTGATGCCATAAAAACTCCAAACCCATTGTCAAACATAAATGCACGACATTTGAGTATTTTCTTAGTGCTTTTGAGTATATTGAGTCTTTGTGTTGTGTTTGAATCATTTGCATACCTATTGTATCAATAAGCTCATAAAATTGTTTATTTTCATATGTTATATTTGGTTTTTGAGTATATTGAGTCCGTGTTGTCTATAGTTTCGAAGCTTTAATTTCATCTATGGTTACTGAGTAAAGTCACAAAATCAGATTAAATTTGATATAACTACTCTCTTAAAAGTGATATCCAAATAGTTAATTATCAATTACTATCATACGTCATATACATATATGATGGCACAAATGGATCTTGTATTTCGTTGGATGTTATCTAATAACTCTGGCATAATTCAAAAGTAGTAGTACTATAGTACTAATCACCTTTTATTTATGAAAAAGGAATTGGTAAATAGTTATATTGTCTAGGGTAGCGATAACATGTTTTTTTTCCCTCTGCGTGTAAAGGGCCAAGAAGTTGAGTCGTGACTACAAGAGATTTGGGTACCTTTTTATTTTGTAAGTGTCCATACGAAGTTCATCCAATTCGTATAGAGCTTGATTGATGAATCCATGAAAATTTGTCGCAATTTCTCTGTGCCCCCAAAAATGTTGATGGAATGGGGAAAACGATGAATAGTAGTTAAAATGACGATTATTCATGTAAGCCCTTTGCTATAGTATAGTTATGATACAATTGAAGAAACGTAGGATGAAAATGCAACAAAAAATGTACTTGTTAATGTTTGATTTTACACAAACAAAAAATGAACAGTTAGAAAGAATAAGAAAACTTTTTAGAACAGTTGAAATAGAACTTTGATTTTTTTTTCTTGAAACTATAAAAAGACAATTTCTAGTGGAGTAGAAGTGACTACGGAATTGGTGGATGAACAATGGAGTTATTTATAGCTTGAAGAACCAAGTGTTACCTACGTTAAGAACATACTTTTGTTTAACTATTTTACTCTCCTTCTGAATTTAAGTAACACATTTTATTTTTTTGTCCCAAGAGATTATCAATTTTTTTTATATGTAGAAATAATTTAACTATACATACGAAGTTCCTACAATTCGTATAGAGCTTGATCGATGATCCAATTCGTTAACTCCACGGGAATTCAAATGACATGAATGCTTTTGTAGAATTGAAGGCAGAACATATCACAACACCTGTTGATATGAAAATACTGAATCAACGTGAGTAAAAAATAGATTAAATGTAAGCTTCGTATAACAGTTATTATTACATAAGTGATACTTACAAAGAAAAACTACTCTATCCGTTTCAATTTATTTGTCTTACTTTCCTTTTAGTCCCAAAAATAATGTCTCTTTCCTTTTTTTTTTTAAAACAATTCTTCAATTCCAACTTTCCACCTGAAATATTTAAAACCACAAGATTAAAGGACATTTTGGTTCATTTGATATAACTTTTAATTTAAGACCACAAAATTCAAAATTCTTCTTATATTTTCTTAAACTTTGTGCCAAGTTAAAATAGGACGAACAAATTGAAACGAGAGGAGTATTATATGAACAGGGAGACAGAAAAGGTGAAGCATTTAACCAGTATAAATAGTACAATTTATCAGAATAACAGTTCTAAATTTCCATTTCTTCCGTACTGTGCTGCGGTTATCTTCTCCTTCAAGCTCTGAAGCGCACTGCGATCGGCAACCGTCTCCGGCGAGATCTAAAGGCATTTGCTCTTATAGTCTTATTCTTCACGACGTCAGGACAACAAACTCAGACCAATAAATTTGCCCCGGTGAATTATATCCCTCTTTTTTTAATCCGATTTTAGTTCTTTGTAATTTTGATTATAAGTCGTAACTGTATATAATTACTTGCTTATGGTATGTATCTTGAAGCTTATTATATTTCAATATATCTCTTCTTTGATTCTTTCGGTTACTGTTAATATTCTGCTTATTTTGGCTTCCAAACATATATATTATGTAATTTATGTTGAATATTGACGTGCACTATCGACTTCTTACGACTTGAATTTTATTATATCAAAGTAAGGACCCGATTCAGTCTTACAATCTTGATTACTCACTTGTTGCTCTCTTACTACTCAAATGGACCATTTATAGGTGGTGATGGAAGAATCTAGCTAAGGATATTTTTCTCAACACAGTGTCCAAGGTAAAGAAATTGGGAAATATTCATTATTTCTTGGGGATGGAGATATTCATTATGCTTGTGAGATATCTTCGTTCCGATCCAGGACAGGGGATTCTCCTCTCGTCTGATCCCTTCTTGGATTTGTTAGCATTTTGCGATGCAGATCGGGCATCATGTAAAGATACAAGGAGTATAGTTAGTGGTTTCTACATTACTTTGGGAGGAGCCCCAATTTCATGGAAATCGAAAAAACAAATCTCGATAATAATAAACATGACCTTCAGCTGCCAACTATGACCTTTAACTTTGGGTGAGTGTGCACAAATATGCACTTAAACTTGTATAAAGAGTGTGAACGATATTGTAGTGAGGTGGGAAAATCAAAAGAGGGTTATTTCTTTTGAGTGTGTAGTGGATTTTGGAGTTTTTACTCAGACCTACAAGTGTAAAAATTCTTACTATAGTAATATCAGTTGCTCCTTTCGGGCCATGGTTTTTACCTTATTCAGAAGGTTTCCACGTAAAATCTTGATGTCATTATTGCTCTTTTTTTTTTTATTCTTGTTGATTAACCGTATTGTTGTGTTCCGCTTTTATTATTTTTATTACCGCAAATATTATTTGTGTGGCGGATTTATTCCCAACATGATCGTGCCAAGTCTCGTCATTACAAAGTACTAGTATGTGTTTGAGATTCTGTGTCGTCTCCCGAGCATTATCAGATTAAATTTACTCGTCTGAAACAGGTTTGTGAATTTCATATGTGTTCACTAAACTATATAAAGTTATAAAATTACTTTTGTCACAATAAACTAACTAAACTCTACCTTTTCGTCGCAAACTATTGCCTTGAAAAAGTAGTTCTTCTGTAGTTTCTTGGTTACATAGAACTCTCTTTATTTAAATAAGGCTAAAATTACAAGAACAAAATTAATATCTTAATTACGCGAAACATCACTAAATGTGAAACAAAAATAATAACGTATAATCTTGATTTTGAGAGCTTTGGGAAACTTGACTTCTTTATGTTACAATCTTGACATTGAGAGCTTATGGGTAATGGCGGGTGTACATGGTCGGGTTGGTTCAGATTTTTCAAATATCTAACCAAACTATTTGTGTAGGATTTTTAAATTTATAAATCAAACCAAACCAATAAAACTCGGGGTTTTCAACCTCGAATTTTTTCGGATTTTCGAATTTTTTTTGGGTTTTTCCATTAAAGTATTCGTACAAACATATAATTTACTTGTACTTCAAATATTTCTTTAGTCCTACCAAAATACAACTATCTAAGGTGTTTCTTAAGAAAATAACACAAAATATGATATGATTAATGACACTAAAATATCCAACAAAAAATAATAATGAAATCGCGTAAAACAAATATTGCAAATTAATAAGTCATAATGAAAATGATCATAATTTAAAAGTACTAAATCATGCTAAAATAAGTTTAATAAGTATTAGTTACATGACTAAATATTAAAGGAAATTAAAATTATATTATGCATTTTAATTGTTTAAACCAATGTAAAACTAAAGAACAAATATTCAATATTATTGTCATTCTTAGTGTTGAATTGAGTTTCTTTTTGCATTAGTATTAATTTGATTTTGATTTAAGCTTTATTATAATTACCAACATCTATGGACTATATCTTTGTTGGCTTATTCAGAATTCTAAGTTTCAAACTTGAAATAATATATGAAAAGATAAAAACTATGAAAAAGTATAAGAAATATTTAAAAATTATATCAAAGTAAATATTTTTATGTATAAAATAAAATTTTAAAATTATCTATGTAATGTCGGATTGATTTGGTGTCGGATTGTTTTTTTTTTAGTTAAAATCAAACCAACCCAAATATAGTCGGGTTTTATTTTTCAATACCAAACCAAGTCAAACCAAACTACTAATCAGATTATTTTTTTTAGATTTGACTCAATTTGTAGTTTGGTTCGATTTTGTACACCCTAGGTAATGCCAATGTCACCTTTGCCAGATGATCAATCAACCACCATAACATTTTTTGGTGAATCTTGTGACCGTTTGCATATTACTCGAATATTATCTATATAGTATAAATAAATAAAATAAACGTTTACTATTGACTTTATTGTAAGATTATTTTACCCACTTGGTCATAGTTTATCCAACACTAGTCTTTTTTTTCTATATGTTCTGCAGTATTCGTAATGAATTATTCAATACTATTATATAGTTCTTGGGGAGACTTTTTTTTAATTTATAGTTTTATATTTATAATAGAGTTCGATTAATTTAGATTTATGTCAGATAAGATATTATTCGAAAAGTACAAAAAAAATTTATACCTAAATTCAAACTCGACCTCTGATTAAAGAAGGAATAACGTCATTGACTATTCATGCACCATATACTTGATGGTTTGACAACATAGCTAACAATAACTTTATTTATAAATAACATTTTAAACTCAAAACAGGTAAATAATTCCTATTTAAATAAGAATTAAAATATCAATTTGATTTCTTGTAACATTTAATTATTTTTTCCTACAAATATGAACTTAATTTAACAAAGTACAGTTTATTTTGATAATAATTGGAGAGGAAAAAGAAAAAAAAATGTCTTATCATTTTGATTCTTATTCTTCTTCTTCTTTAGTTCCTCCTCTGATTGTTAAACCCAGTAAAGTTGACCTTGAAGCTGGAAACATTGACCAAATTCAGTGTAGAATTTGCCTTGAAAATGATGGTGAGTATTTTTGATGACCCCCTTTCAGTTTTATTCATTGGTTTTGTTCAAATCTTGAAATATTTAGTTAGTTTATATGTGTTATTATGATTCTGTTTTTTGAATTTTAAGTGTAATTTGTAAAGTAAGTTGCTTTGTGAATTGGGTGTTCAATGATTTCTGAATTAAGTGTGTTTTTGGGGTGATTTGTACATCTTTCAAATACGGTTTAGATAATCGTGATGTCTGAGTCAGCTTTTGAGTAAGTAATGGGTTTTTGCCCCTTTTCTAGTTGAAAGCCTAAAATATTTTAGCCCTAAGTAAAGAAAATTTACATGTGGGAGGTAGTGCTGAGGTCCGGATTTTTACTAAGGAGATTCAAAATATAAAGAAGTACAACATACCTTGTATAGTCCCGATCTAAGGAGGGTAAAGTGTATACAAACCTTATCCCTACCTTGAGAGGTAGAGAGACTGTTTTCCATCCTCGGCAATATTTATGGAGACATAAGCAGTAACAACAATAGGATAGTAAGAGAATCGAGGCAAAAAAGACGACATGTAATAAAAGTTGAACGAAGTCTAGTTGAACGAAGAGGATTGCTGTTGGTTGAGGTTCATAAAAAGTTAGTCAAATTATAATAAAAGTATAGCCTAGCTAATTTGGGTTATGTATTGGGAAAACAAGCATAACAGATTTTCGATCGAGGCATAGTTGATTGATGGATTTGAATCATTCAACTCAAATGACTGAAAAAAGAAAGAACATTTAGACAAAGAGGAGCTGTTAGTTTGTTACTATCTTTTATTGAGTGCTTCTTGTTGAATTCTTCCGTGATTATTTTAACTTTTATTTTTTAGGTGAGGATTTTATTGCCCCTTGTAAATGCAAGGGTACATCAAAGTATGTTCACCGAGAATGCCTTGATCAGTGGCGTGCTGTGAAGGTATGTTTTCAGATCGTTTGTTTGTCAGAATTTTTAGCTGTCATTTGTTGTATGTGCTTACTGTGTCCATAACTAGACCAAGTATTCAATTAGTTATTGGTTTTTGCATCATTATAGACAAAGGCTTCAACTGCTGGCGGATTACTACTAAATACTCGTAAGCTTTAATCATCAAAATTGAGTATATACCTGTTCCCTAAAGTTTGTCTTTTTACAGGAAGGATTTGCATTTTCTCATTGTACGACTTGCAAGGCTCCATTTTACTTGAGAGTTAACGATCTTCAAAGAAAATGGCGAACCTTAAAATTTCGGTTCTTTGTGACCACAGACATCTTGTTCATCTTTCTCGCAGTTCAGCTTGCACGTTGATGACCCTGCTTACAATTTTCTTATTCATTTCTAGATATTACCGTTAGTAGTGCTGTGAACAATATCTTCATTGAATCATAAACCTTCTTTTTTGCAGGTTATAGCTGCACTGGGATATTTAGTATATGGGATTGATACACACCAGAAGTTTTGGCTTCGTCTGCATTGGGGGTTTGGTAGCGAACTAGGCTTCTATTACATATGTGGTAAAACATATTCATTTGCAGTAGTTATCAGCATTTATTTGTGTATGTATGTCGAACTGTTGTTTTGTCTTCGTAATATTCTTTTGTCCGACTGGATGACCAATCTAGATAAATGCACTAAATGACCACATGCCAGATACAGTTGTTACCTACCCATGTTGACATGTAACTTCGGTTCCAATAGGCCCTGGAGACCTGATTTTTCTGCTGGTTTTGGGATTCTATATCTTATTTAGTTGCCTCGGTAAATGGGATTTGGTTGGGGAGTGGTGGACGAATATGAGATAAACAATATTTACTTAATTCTTCCAAAGTTCAAACGTCGTGCCTCTTCTAGTTTTAGTTTGAAAACATTTTGCCTTCTATTAAGAACACTTTTGCTTGTGTGACTCTTCTATTGGAACTTTGGACAAATTCAAGAGTAGGTGCTATTGTGTTGTCCAATTATTCATTCCTTGGACTGCGATAAGGCTAATTACCACCTTCACTCATGGAAGAACCTACAGAAAGATACCCCAGCGCTTTGGTTTAGTGGTGAGGACGCAACACATAAAGTGTGGGTTAAGTGCACATGACGAGTTTAAACTCAATCACTAACTAAATTATGGTATTTAATTGGGAGAATGGTGGAGGAGTATACTCACTCAGAAATTTCATTTTTGATAATAATATGTTTGGTCACGGGTTAAAGCCGTGGATAAACCATCTTGCAGAAATGCAAGGTAAGGCTGCGCAGAATAGACCTTTGTGGTCCGGCCCTTCCCTGGATCCCGCGCATAGTGGGAGCTTTAGTGTACCGTATTTCCCTTCTTCTTTTTTTATGTCAGGTGAGTGCACCTCTACTAATTCCGTGAACTACTTGCTAACTCCCACCAACACAAATATCGGTACTCTGCCCATCAAAGTTTGAACCAATGGAAGAAATCATCAAGTGATTTTGAATATGTTGGATCTGAATCTGAGCCCTCATGGTTCTCAACTCACTTCATTGACCATTAAGGAATTTATCGGTTATCAAAATAGAAATAAGAAAAAAAAAACACTATGATGAAGAGGCGTGAGGACCGCAGAATGGTTGATCTGTTTCTCTCTTGCTTATTCCGAAGAAAACATATCCTTCTTGTATGTCCATCAGGGCGTGAAAGGAACATGCTTGATGTATTCTCAAGATGTAAATAGCGCATTATCCAAAATTCGGACTCTTCTATTTTAAGTATATAGTGATTCTTAAATGATCGTATGAGTTAATCTTGTTGCTAATTGCTGGCTTTCTTGCAGGAGCACTGTTGTTTTTCGCTTTGGTGGGCATATCTGGCTGTTTCTTAACTTGCTTTGACGAAAGTGTGCGCGATGATTTGAGTCAGCCCTGCCAGAATGCATTGTCTTGTTGCTCTTGCACAAGGTACAAATAATGTGTTTTATGTTTCTTTTTTGATCTGTTTCTTCTTTCTGATCCTTTTCCATATCTTATGCAGCTTGTGTGCAGACTGTCATACGCGTAGACCTCATACAGGTACAACTTATATTTGCATTGATACTAACATATGCTGCGACAATTGTTCAAACTCGACATGTGAGTGTTGCTCCGAGAATCATTCTTTCACGGACTGTGAATGTGGGAATTGCTTAGGAGGCGATGGCGATCAATCTGGGATACCGGGATTATTAGTTGTGGCTGTAATTGTGCTAGGACTATTCGCCCTCCTTGGCATGTTTTACAGTGTTTTGGTAGCTACAATGGTCGTACAGAGAATTTGGCAGCGACACTACCACATACTCGAGAAAAGAATGCTGACAAAGGTAAATCGACACCCTCGTTTTTTTCAATTTGATTGCCATTGTCTAGGGGGGGATCTACACCACAAGAGCTATGGCTCAAACTCTATATCTTCGTTAAGAAATCCACTTAATATGTATAAACTATCTCCGAGGGTCTTTCAGAAACAACCTTTCTACCTCCACGAGGTAGTAGTAAGGTCTGCGTACATTCCACCCTCCCCAGACCTCACTTGTGGGATTTCACTAGATATGTTGTTGTTGTTATGTATAAACTATCTATGGAATCTAGTCGTTGTCCTGTCTTCAAACCTAGAACTCATAAACTGAAGATCCTGGATCCGTCTATGCCATTGTCATATATATCTTACATGCTCATTCTTGTATAGGAATATGTTGTGGAGGACGTTGGCGAGGTGGCTTGTAACGATTGGTCTCCGCCGCCACTGCCACAACAGCATGTTCAGAAGCTGGAATCACTTGGACTTGTATAAAACTTGAAGGACTTAACTATGGGACAATTCTTGTTTATAACAGAAAAATTTCTTTGAAAAATGTTTTTTTTTCACATATGTGCATAGTTTATAAATGATCACAATTCACATAAATGTAAATTATTGAAGAAACTGAAAAAAAAATTAATGTATGTATCCATTTTGAAATAACTTCAAACAAAATCCTAATAAAGTTTAGCTTATATCTGTAAGTTTTATATAGTTGAAGTTCATGTACATATGATCGATTTGAAGTTTAAGCAATTTAGTCTCATTTTAGTTATTTTTATTTGAACTTCAGATTTGAAAACGAAGACTAATAATAATAATAAGCGAAAAGAAACTATCTAAAGATCATGCTAAATTGAACGCGTTTATTTAGATAAAATATTTAAAGCATATTAATTAGGTGATGTGAATCATTTAATTGGACGATATGTTTATTATTTGATATTTTAAAATTTGATTATTTGAGTAGTTAGTGTTACTCCTCTGTCCAACAATAGTTATTCATTATATTAAAAATAGTTGTCCAACAATACTTGTTCAATTTAGAAAATCAAGAGATAATTTATATTTTGTGTCTATCTTACCCTTGATATTAAATATTATTTATCATCTAATACATTTTTCAAAGCATTAAATTTAATAAAGTCAAAGGATAAAACAGTAATATCACCCTTATTATTTATTGTTTCTTAAGAGGTATGTCAAGTCAATAGTGGACAACTATTGTTGGAGAGAGGGAGTAACGTGCATATTGTGTCACAACGATGATATAAATATGCTCAATCATGAACGAGCAGCAAGATTCAGTCATTTTTAATACTCCTATCGTCTCAATTTATGTGACACATTTCGTTTTTCGAGAGTCAAACAATTTCGAATTTGCTCATGCAATCTTCACATTTTTTTAAAATGAAAATTATATATTTGTAAACTACGTAAAAAGTATTATAAGTCACAATAATTGATAATTCAGAATATTTTAAAAAATATATGAAAAATTTACGATTAAAGATAGACTTGTTTGAATCTTGAAATTCGAAATGCGTCACATAAATTGAGACAGAGACTAATTCGATAACATACTTAAACTTTCTTCCTTAATAAAATAATAAGATTTTTAATGCTTCATCAAACCGACCATGCTCACCAATTAGGGCGGTTGAAACAATATAAAATTCCTTTTAACCGACCCTAGTTTGAACATTTCTTTATCCGTTTTTTTAAATCTTTCTCCTCGGTGTTCGTTTCTTGGAGTCTAACTATTTTGAACTCGCGTTAGATAGGCTTTATTCGAGGTGCTTCCTGTTAAGAATCTGCATGGAGTTTGATTATTCTGAATTCACGTAAGATAAATCTTTATTGATAGGCATAGAGGGGCGTAACACTTAGTGATAGAGTTAGCATTTTTAATAAAGGGTTTGAAATCTAAAGAGGGGTGTAACACTCAGTGACAGAGTTAGAAATTTTAATAAGGAGTTCAAAATCTAAAGAAATAAACATACGAACTAATCGAAGGGGTTTCAACTTTTATTATATATACATAAAAAATAATTTTAACTATGTATAAATAGTAATATTTTCCGTCGAAGGAACAGTATGTTGGCTCCGCCCCTGATAGCACTTCCTGTCAACGAACATAAGACATCTGATCAAGAGATGAGCAGTCCATTCATTGCACCAAATTATTTGACGGTGAACATTTCTTAATTCTACCTAATTTAATTCCCAAAACCCAATTTATTTATTTTTTTTGCAAAAAAGAGAATATTCGTCTAGTTGGTGGATTCCCTATCTGGAAGTTTCAAATTGTAACCACAAAATAAAGACACGTTCATAATAAAACCTCACCCAACAAGACCACCATATAATAAAATAATATTAACTCCTTTTTTTTATGTTCATTCAATTTCATCCTTATCCATAATCCATAGTACTTTGTACCATTAGGGTGTGTTTGGTATAAAAGAGGTGGATTATTTAGTTTTAAATTTTTTTGGCAATGGATAAAATAATATTCTAAAAATATTTATAGATAGTCTAAACAATATTATAACATATCTAATTATTCATATATTAGTTATACCACACATATAAATAATACAAACAAAAAAAATAATAATTAAAAAACATTTTCTATTTTCCACTACCAAACACACCCTATATGCACTTTTTGAATTAGCCTTTCCCTATATATAAGCCAAACCAAAAATGCAAAAATATCAACGTGAAATTTGCCAATTACAAAATACTCTTCAATAAATTACTCAAAGTTTATATTTTGAATATAAGTTTATTATTATTATTATTATTATGGCTGATATTGCTATGTTGGTTGCTGAAGAATATGAAAGGAGGATCAAGAATTCAAGAAATTTTGGGAATGAAGAAAAAATTGAATTATTTTCAACTTTTTCCATTTTGGTTCAAGAGCTTAAATGGTCTTCTTCTAAAATAAAAATGAGATTTGGAGAAAATGAAAAAAGAGTTTTTGTACCTCAAACTGAAATTGGTCTAGCAGCAATTAATGGTTTGTTTTCTTCTTGAAATAAAATAAAATAAATAAATCAACAACTTTGGATTATTATTTTTGAGTATTTTGTTCTGTTTTTACTTTTCAAAATTTTGTTTGGTGAAATTTTTATGTAGTAAAATTGTAATAGAATCGTAAATGTAATTATTATTCAAGCTCATAACACGTATTATAAGTGTAAATGTGTGCTTTTTATTTGAATTGTTACTCTTATTTTTCAATTTTGATGTGAAATTATCTTCATATAATGAGTGGCTGTACACATAAAATTGTGCAGTCTCTTGTTCGTGATGTTCTTTTAATTATTAATTTGCAAGATTAAAGTGTGATTATAAGGAACAGACTTTCTGTATCTTGTTTTAAGAAGTTCTTATTTATTGTTAAAGAAGAAATTTCAAAATTTATAATAGGAATTAGTAGAAATTTTAATTAGCGTCTTAAAATCACTAAGAAATTTTAGCAGCTTAGTTAGCCTATCTGAACTTTCACGTAGGTAAGGGTTTGAAAATTTATATTAGGAATTAGTAGACTGAAGTGTTAAAACCAGTCGGGAAATTTTAATAGCTTAATAAACATATATGAACTTTCACCTAACGAGGGTTCGATTACCTTATTAATAAGGGTTCAATTTTCTATAATGCAATTTCATCCCTATTGTTTCCTTCCCCACCTTATTTAAAAAAAGAAAAATAAGTGTTTAAATCTGTCAGAAGTATTTGAAATTGTTGACTACAACACTAACATAATTTTGTCGATTTTATTTGCTCATGGTAGAAATAGAGATAATAGAGATGTCGTTTTTGATAAATTTTCTATTTAAATGAAGTTTTTAATAAATTTTTTATTTAAATGAAGTATTTAGAACAGTTTGAAAAAGAAAATATAAAAATGAGTAGTATATTAACAATGAGATAGTACAAAATGAAAAATATTACCCAATATATAAAGAAAGAGCAACAATGAAAATCGAGTAATGTATACAAATTTATTTGCTCATTACAGAAATAGAGATGTCGTTTTTGATAAACTCTCTATTTAAATGAAGTATCTAGAATCGTTCGAAAAAAAAATATAAATATGAGAATAGTATATTAACAGTGAATTAATACAAAATGAAAAATATTACACAATATATAAAAAAATAATGATAATAAAATAAAGCGATAATTGAAACATACAATATAACATAGTAGTGATAATCAAAATCAAAAAAAAAAGTTACAAGAATATTGTGCTAATTCTATCAGTAACATTGAAGTTCCAAGTACCATCAACAATCTATTTTAAGCCGGGATAAGTAATTCGCACCATTCTATCTAAGATTATATTCTCGATAAGTTTAAAACGCGTCATATTTTGCCTAATCATCTTCTTCTAATTCTATCAGTAACATTGAAGTTCCAAGTACCATCAACAATCTATTTTAAGCCGGGATAAGTAATTCGCACCATTCTATCTAAGATTATATTCTCGATAAGTTTAAAACGCGTCATATTTTGCCTAATCATCTTCTTCTAATTCTATCAGTAACATTGAAGTTCCAAGTACCATCAACAATCTATTTTAAGCCGGGATAAGTAATTCGCACCATTCTATCTAAGATTATATTCTCGATAAGTTTAAAACGCGTCATATTTTGCCTAATCATCTTCTTCTAATTCTATCAGTAACATTGAAGTTCCAAGTACCATCAACAATCTATTTTAAGCCGGGATAAGTAATTCGCACCATTCTATCTAAGATTATATTCTCGATAAGTTTAAAACGCGTCATATTTTGCCTAATCATCTTCTTCTAATTCTATCAGTAACATTGAAGTTCCAAGTACCATCAACAATCTATTTTAAGCCGGGATAAGTAATTCGCACCATTCTATCTAAGATTATATTCTC